>JBBPBX010105588.1:0-11564 GCA_038048925.1 Garcialebias charrua | reverse complement strand
CGTTGACGCCAGAGGTGGGTTTTCTGTGCGTCTTGGTGAATTGGACAAGTGTACCAAATTTCATGATCCTACGTGAAACTAAGGCCAATGCGGAGGGTAGTTTGAAATTTTCTAGGTGGCGCTCTTGAGCCCTTTCTGTTGCAATTTTGGCCACGCCCCCAAAATATGTAATCGTTCACCAGTCCTGACGAGTCTGCCAAATTTGGTGAGTTTTGGGATATGATAAAGCTCCCAAAAGGCCAAACGTATTGTGACGGCGTTACGTCTGATTCGCCACATCGCCACGCCCACATGCTCCACCCAAAACAACCAGTCGTGGAAAGCTTGTTACAGCAACATGTCTTCGGTCACTGGACAGACCGTCACGCTGATTAGGTAACAGGTGTCCGATCGGGATGTTCAATGTACAACTGTACACTTCCTGTTGTGAGGGGGCGTGGCTTAATTATTGTCATGATTTGACCATTCAGTATTGCAGGGGACCGGATGTGGGTCAATCACTGAAGGTTTGATGTATTAGACTGTTTTCGTGTAGGTGCTATTAGTGTTTCGTTTGTGACGGCGTGACGGCTGATTCGCCACATCGCCACGCCCACATGCTCCACCCAAAACGGTCAGTGTTGGAAAGCTTGTTACAGCAACATGTCTTCGGTCACTGGACAGACCGTCCCGCTGATTAGGTAACAGGTGTCCGATCGGGACGTTCAATGTATAACTGTACACTTCCTGTTGTGAGGGGGCGTGGCTTAATTAATGTCATGATTTGACCATTCAGTATTGTAAGGGACCGGTTGTGGGTCAATCACTGAAGGTTTGATGTATTAGACGGTTTTCGTGTAGGTGCTATTAGTGTTTCGTTTTTCATGGCGAGATGCCTAATTTTGAGGCCAGGCCACGCCCCTTCAGCATATATGAAAACGTGAGGTTTTGATCATTTTTTACTCCCCCATGTCTGAGTGATGAGTCTGCCAAATTTGGTGAGATTTAGGATATGATAAAGCCCCCAACATGCCATTTCATTTTAGCTCCATTCATTTTCAATGGGAAAAAAATGGCCGAAAAGGCTAAATAATTCAAAAAGCTAAAGTTGCAGCATTACCAAAAGTCATAGCCGGATTGTCCTGAACGAGCTGGACATTTTGATATATGAATTGTTGAAATGGCACCAAAACTGTGCGAGTAGTTACATGCCAAAAAACGTACGGAATGAAGATAGTAACATCTATAAATAACTAGAAAAACCGCATTTCCTGCGAAAATGCACGTGTGAATGCCTTAGCGCCGCTCCGCCTTTCTCGTGGCGACCGCGGGAAGTCCAGCTGGTCCACCCTGAAACACTCTCGTGCCTTTCCCGTACCCGTTCGGCACCCAATGCACGCACCCAATTTGGTCCACATTCCAAAATGGCCGCCTTCCCATTTATCGTACAACGTTGACGCCAGAGGGTTTTCTGTGCGTCTTGTGTGAATCGGGGAAGTGTACCAAATTTCATGATCCTACGTGAAACTAAGGCCAATGCGGAGGGTAGTTTGAAATATTCTAGGTGGCGCTCTTGAGCCGTTTCTGTTGCAATTTTGGCCACGCCCCCAAAATATGTAATTTTTCACCAGTCCTGACGAGTCTGCCAAATTTGGTGAGTTTTGGGATATGATAAAGCTCCCAAAAGGCCAAACGTATTGTGACGGCGTTACGTCTGATTCGCCACATCGCCACGCCCACATGCTCCACCCAAAACGGTCAGTGTTGGAAAGCTTGTTACAGCAACATGTCTTCGGTCACTGGACAGACCGTCACGCTGATTAGGTAACAGGTGTCCGATCGGGATGTTCAATGTACAACTGTACACTTCCTGTTGTGAGGGGGCGTGGCTTAATTATTGTCATGATTTGACCATTCAGTATTGCAGGGGACCGGATGTGGGTCAATCACTGAAGGTTTGATGTATTAGACTGTTTTCGTGTAGGTGCTATTAGTGTTTCGTTTGTGACGGCGTGACGGCTGATTCGCCACATCGCCACGCCCACATGCTCCACCCAAAACGGTCAGTGTTGGAAAGCTTGTTACAGCAACATGTCTTCGGTCACTGGACAGACCGTCCCGCTGATTAGGTAACAGGTGTCCGATCGGGACGTTCAATGTATAACTGTACACTTCCTGTTGTGAGGGGGCGTGGCTTAATTAATGTCATGATTTGACCATTCAGTATTGTAAGGGACCGGTTGTGGGTCAATCACTGAAGGTTTGATGTATTAGACGGTTTTCGTGTAGGTGCTATTAGTGTTTCGTTTTTCATGGCGAGATGCCTAATTTTGAGGCCAGGCCACGCCCCTTCAGCATATATGAAAACGTGAGGTTTTGATCATTTTTTACTCCCCCATGTCTGAGTGATGAGTCTGCCAAATTTGGTGAGATTTAGGATATGATAAAGCCCCCAACATGCCATTTCATTTTAGCTCCATTCATTTTCAATGGGAAAAAAATGGCCGAAAAGGCTAAATAATTCAAAAAGCTAAAGTTGCAGCATTACCAAAAGTCATAGCCGGATTGTCCTGAACGAGCTGGACATTTTGATATATGAATTGTTGAAATGGCACCAAAACTGTGCGAGTAGTTACATGCCAAAAAACGTACGGAATGAAGATAGTAACATCTATAAATAAATATAAACACAATCTCTATAGTGTGAATGCCTTGTTGGCATTCACACAACTAGAAAATTTGCATTTCCTGCGAAAATGCACGTGTGAATGCCTTAGCGCCGCTCCGCCCTTCTTGTGGCGCCCGCGGGAAGTCGAGCTAGTTCACCCTGAAACACTCTCGTGCCTTTCCCGTACCCATTGGGCACCCAATGCGTGCACCCAATTTGGTCCACATTCCAAAATGGCCGCCTTCCCATTTATCGTATTACGTTGACGCCAGAGGGTTTTCTGTGCGTCTTGGTGAATTGGACAAGTGTACCAAATTTCATGATCCTACGTGAAACTAAGGCCAATGCGGAGGGTAGTTTGAAATATTCTAGGTGGCGCTCTTGAGCCGTTTCTTTTGCAATTTTGGCCACGCCCCCAAAATATGTAATTTTTCACCAGTCCTGACGAGTCTGCCAAATTTGGTGAGTTTTGGGATATGATAAAGCTCCCAAAAGGCCAAACGTATTGTGACGGCGTTACGTCTGATTCGCCACATCGCCACGCCCACATGCTCCACCCAAAACGGTCAGTGTTGGAAAGCTTGTTAGACCAACATGTCTTCGGTCACTGGACACACCGTCACGCTGATTAGGTAACAGGTGTCCGATCGGGACGTTCAATGTACAACTGTACACTTCCTGTTGTGAGGGGGCGTGGCTTAATTAATGTCATGATTTGACCATTCAGTATTGCAGGGGACCGGATGTGGGTCAATCACTGAAGGTTTGATGTATTATACAGTTTTCGTGTAGGTGCTATTAGTGTTTCGTTTGTGACGGCGTTACGTCTGATTCGCCACATTGCCACGCCCACATGCTCCACCCAAAACGGTCAGTGTTGGAAAGCTTGTTACAGCAACATGTCTTCGGTCACTGGACAGACCGTCACGCTGATTAGGTAACAGGTGTCCGATCGGGATGTTCAATGTACAACTGTACACTTCCTGTTGTGAGGGGGCGTGGCTTAATTATTGTCATGATTTGACCATTCAGTATTGCAGGGGACCGGATGTGGGTCAATCACTGAAGGTTTGATGTATTAGACTGTTTTCGTGTAGGTGCTATTAGTGTTTCGTTTGTGACGGCGTGACGGCTGATTCGCCACATCGCCACGCCCACATGCTCCACCCAAAACGGTCAGTGTTGGAAAGCTTGTTACAGCAACATGTCTTCGGTCACTGGACAGACCGTCCCGCTGATTAGGTAACAGGTGTCCGATCGGGACGTTCAATGTATAACTGTACACTTCCTGTTGTGAGGGGGCGTGGCTTAATTAATGTCATGATTTGACCATTCAGTATTGCAGGGGAGTGGTTGTGGGTCAATCACTGAAGGTTTGATGTATTAGACGGTTTTCGTGTAGGTGCTATTAGTGTTTCGTTTTTCATGGCGAGATGCCTAACTTTGAGGCCAGGCCACGCCCCTTCAGCATATATGAAAATGCGAGGTTTTGATCATTTGTTACTCCTGCATGTCTGAGTGATGAGTCTGCCAAATTTGGTGAGTTTTAGGGTATGATAAAGCCCCCAAAAGACCATTTCATTTTAGCTCCATTCATTTTCAATGGGAAAAAAATGGCCGAAAAGGCTTAATATCTCAAAAAGCGCAACTTGCAGCATTACCAAAAGTCATAGCTGGATTGTCCTGAACGAGCTGAACATTTTGATATATGAATCGTTGAAATGGCACAAATACTCTAGGAGGAGTAGCGTGCCAAAAAACGTACGGACGGAAGATAGTAACTATAAATATAAACACAATCTCTATAGTGTGAATGCCTTGTTGGCATTCACACAACTAGAAAAACCGCATTTCCTACGAAAATGCACGTGTGAATGCCTTAGCGCCGCTCCGCCCTTCTCGCGGCGACCGCGGGAAGTCGAGCTGGTCCACCCCGAAACACTCTCGTGCCTTTCCCGTACCCGTTCGGCACCCAGTGCGTGCACTCAATTTGGTCCACATTCCAAAATGGCCGCCTTCCCATTTATCGTACAACGTTGACGCCAGAGGGTTTTCTGTGCGTCTTGGTGAATTGGACAAGTGTACCAAATTTCATGATCCTACGTGAAACTAAGGCCAATGCGGAGGGTAGTTTGAAATTTTCTAGGTGGCGCTCTTGAGCCCTTTCTGTTGCAATTTTGGCCACGCCCCCAAAATATGTAATTTTTCACCAGTCCTGACGAGTCTGCCAAATTTGGTGAGTTTTGGGATATGATAAAGCTCCCAAAAGGCCAAACGTATTGTGACGGCGTTACGTCTGATTCGCCACATCGCCACGCCCACATGCTCCACCCAAAACAACCAGTCGTGGAAAGCTTGTTACAGCAACATGTCTTCGGTCACTGGACAGACCGTCACGCTGATTAGGTAACAGGTGTCCGATCGGGATGTTCAATGTACAACTGTACACTTCCTGTTGTGAGGGGGCGTGGCTTAATTATTGTCATGATTTGACCATTCAGTATTGCAGGGGACCGGATGTGGGTCAATCACTGAAGGTTTGATGTATTAGACTGTTTTCGTGTAGGTGCTATTAGTGTTTCGTTTGTGACGGCGTGACGGCTGATTCGCCACATCGCCACGCCCACATGCTCCACCCAAAACGGTCAGTGTTGGAAAGCTTGTTACAGCAACATGTCTTCGGTCACTGGACAGACCGTCCCGCTGATTAGGTAACAGGTGTCCGATCGGGACGTTCAATGTATAACTGTACACTTCCTGTTGTGAGGGGGCGTGGCTTAATTAATGTCATGATTTGACCATTCAGTATTGCAGGGGAGTGGTTGTGGGTCAATCACTGAAGGTTTGATGTATTAGACGGTTTTCGTGTAGGTGCTATTAGTGTTTCGTTTTTCATGGCGAGATGCCTAACTTTGAGGCCAGGCCACGCCCCTTCAGCATATATGAAAATGCGAGGTTTTGATCATTTGTTACTCCTGCATGTCTGAGTGATGAGTCTGCCAAATTTGGTGAGTTTTAGGGTATGATAAAGCCCCCAAAAGACCATTTCATTTTAGCTCCATTCATTTTCAATGGGAAAAAAATGGCCGAAAAGGCTTAATATTTCAAAAAGCGCAACTTGCAGCATTACCAAAAGTCATAGCTGGATTGTCCTGAACGAGCTGAACATTTTGATATATGAATCGTTGAAATGGCACAAATACTCTAGGAGGAGTAGCGTGCCAAAAAACGTACGGACGGAAGATAGTAACTATAACTAGAAAATTTGCATTTCCTACGAAAATGCACGTGTGAATGCCTTAGCGCCGCTCCGCCCTTCTCGTGGCGACCGCGGGAAGTCGAGCTAGTCCACCCTGAAACACTCTCGTGCCTTTCCCGTACCCGTTCGGCACCCAATGTATGCACCCAATTTGGTCCACATTCCAAAATGGCCGCCTTCCCATTTATCGTACAATGTTGATGCCAGAGGGTTTTCTGTACGTCTTTGTGAATTGGACAAGTGTACCAAATTTCATGATCCTACGTGAAACTAAGGCCAATGCGGAGGGTAGTTTGAAATATTCTAGGTGGCGCTCTTGAGCCGTTTCTGTTGCAATTTTGGCCACGCCCCCAAAATATGTAATTTTTCACCAGTCCTGACGAGTCTGCCAAATTTGGTGAGTTTTGGGATATGATAAAGCTCCCAAAAGGCCAAACGTATTGTGACGGCGTTACGTCTGATTCGCCACATCGCCACGCCCACATGCTCCACCCAAAACGGTCAGTGTTGGAAAGCTTGTTACATCAACATGTCTTTGGTCACTGGAAAGACCGTCATGCTGATTAGGTAACAGGTGTCCGATCGGGACCTTCAATGTACAACTGTACACTTCCTGTTGTGAGGGGGCGTGGCTTAATTAATGTCATGATTTGACCATTCAGTATTGTAGGGGACCGGTTGTGGGTCAATCACTGAAGGTTTGATGTATTAGACAGTTTTCTTGTAGGTGCTATTAGTGTTTCGTTTTTCATGGCGAGATACCTAACTTTGAGGCCAGGCCACGCCCCTTCAGCATATATGAAAATGCGAGGTTTTGATAAATATTTACTCCCCCATGTCTGAATGATGAGTCTGCCAAATTTGGTGAGTTTTAGGATATGATAAAGCCCCCAAACGGCCATTTCATTTTAGCTCCATTCATTTTCAATGGGAAAAAGATGGCCGAAAAGGCTGAATATCTCAAAAAGCTAAAGTTGCAGCATTACCAAAAGTCATAGCCGGATTGTCCTAAATGAGCTGAACATTTTGATATATGAATTGTTGAAATCGCACCAAAACTGTGCGAGTAGTTACATGCCAAAAAACGTACGGAATGAAGATAGTAACATCTATAAACTGTAGATAATAATAAATATAAACACAATCTCTATAGTGTGAATGCCTTGTTGGCATTCACACAACTAGAAAAACCGCATTTCCTGCGAAAATGCACGTGTGAATGCCTTAGCGCCGCTCCGCCCTTCTTGCGACGACCGCGGGAAGTCGAGCTAGTCCACCCCGAAACGCTCTCGTGCCTTTCCCGTGCCCGTCCGGCACCCAATGTACGCACCCGATTTGGTCCACATTCCAAAATGGCCGCCTTCCCATTTATCGTACGACGTTGATGCCAGAGGGTTTTCTGTGCGTCTTTGTGAATTGGACAAATGTACCAAATTTCATGATCCTACGTGTAACGAAGGCCAATGCGGAGGGTAGTTTGAAATTTTCTAGGTGGCGCTCTTGAGTCGTTTCTGTTGCAATTTTGGCCACGCCCACAAAATATGTAATCGTTCACCAGTCCTGATGAGTCTGCCAATTTTGGTGAGTTTTGGGATACGACAAAGCCCCCAAAATGCTATTTCATTTTAGCTCCATTCATTTTCAATGGGATAAAAATGGCCGAAAAAGTCGCCTTTCCTTTCATCGTACAACGTTGGTGCCAGAGGGTTTTCTGTGCGCCTTGGTGAATCGGGGAGGTGTCCCAAATTTCATGATCCTACGTGAAACTAAGGCTAATGCGGAGGGTAGTTTTAAATATTCTAGGTGGCGCTCTTGAGCCCTTTCTGTTGCAATTTTGGCCACGCCCCCAAAATATGTAATTTTTCACCAGTCCCAACGAGTCTGCCAAATTTGGTGAGTTTTGGGATATGATAAAGCTCCCAAAAGGCCAAACGTATTGTGACGGCGTTACGTCTGATTCGCCACATCGCCACGCCCACATGCTCCACCCAAAACAACCAGTCGTGGAAAGCTTGTTACAGCAACATGTCTTCGGTCACTGGACAGACCGTCACGCTGATTAGGTAACAGGTGTCCGATCGGGATGTTCAATGTACAACTGTACACTTCCTGTTGTGAGGGGGCGTGGCTTAATTATTGTCATGATTTGACCATTCAGTATTGCAGGGGACCGGATGTGGGTCAATCACTGAAGGTTTGATGTATTAGACTGTTTTCGTGTAGGTGCTATTAGTGTTTCGTTTGTGACGGCGTGACGGCTGATTCGCCACATCGCCACGCCCACATGCTCCACCCAAAACGGTCAGTGTTGGAAAGCTTGTTACAGCAACATGTCTTCGGTCACTGGACAGACCGTCCCGCTGATTAGGTAACAGGTGTCCGATCGGGACGTTCAATGTACAACTGTACACTTCCTGTTGTGAGGGGGCGTGGCTTAATTAATGTCATGATTTGACCATTCAGTATTGTAGGGGACCGGTTGTGGGTCAATCACTGAAGATTTGATGTATTAGACCGTTTTCGTGTAGGTGCTATTAGTGTTTCGTTTTCCATGGCGAGATACCTAACTTTGAGGCCAGGCCACGCCCCTTCAGCATATATGAAAACGTGAGGTTTTGATCATTTTTTACTCCCCCATGTCTGAGTGATGAGTCTGCCAAATTTGGTGAGATTTAGGATATGATAAAGCCCCCAAACGGCCATTTCATTTTAGCTCCATTCATTTTCAATGGGAAAAAAATGGCCGAAAAGGCTAAATAATTCAAAAAGCTAAAGTTGCAGCATTACCAAAAGTCATAGCCGGATTGTCCTGAGCGAGCTGGACATTTTGATATATGAATTGTTGAAATGGCACCAAAACTGTGCGAGTAGTTACATGCCAAAAAACGTACGGAATGAAGATAGTAACTATAACTAGAAAAACCGCATTTCCTACGAAAATGCACGTGTGAATGCCTTAGCGCCGCTCCGCCCTTCTCGCGGCGACCGCGGGAAGTCGAGCTGGTCCACCCCGAAACGCTCTCGTGCCTTTCCCGTACCCGTTCGGCACCCAGTGCGTGCACTCAATTTGGTCCACATTCCAAAATGGCCGCCTTCCCATTTATCGTACAACGTTGACGCCAGAGGGTTTTCTGTGCGTCTTGGTGAATTGGACAAGTGTACCAAATTTCATGATCCTACGTGAAACTAAGGCCAATGCGGAGGGTAGTTTGAAATATTCTAGGTGGCGCTCTTGAGCCCTTTCTGTTGCAATTTTGGCCACGCCCCCAAAATATGTAATTTTTCACCAGTCCTGACGAGTCTGCCAAATTTGGTGAGTTTTGGGATATGATAAAGCTCCCAAAAGGCCAAACGTATTGTGACGGCGTTACGTCTGATTCGCCACATCGCCACGCCCACATGCTCCACCCAAAACGGTCAGTGTTGGAAAGTTTGTTACAGCAACATGTCTTCGGTCACTGGACAGACCGTCACGCTGATTAGGTAACATGTGTCCGATCGGGACGTTCAATGTACAACTGTACACTTCCTGTTGTGAGGGGGCGTGGCTTAATTAATGTCATGATTTGACCATTCAGTATTGCAGGGGACCGGATGTGGGTCAATCACTGAAGGTTTGATGTATTAGACAGTTTTCGTGTAGGTGCTATTAGTGTTTCGTTTGTGACGGCGTTACGTCTGATTCGCCACATCGCCACGCCCACTTGCTCCACCCAAAACGGTCAGTGTTGGAAACCTTGTTACAGCACCATGTCTTTGGTCGCTGGACAGACCGTCACGCTGATTAGGTAACAGGTGTCCGATCGGGACGTTCAATGTACAACTGTACACTTCCTGTTGTGAGGGGGCGTGGCTTAATTAATGTCATGATTTAACCATTCAGTATTGTAGGGGACTGCTTGTGGGTCAATCACTGAAGGTTTGATGTATTAGACAGTTTTCGTGTAGGTGCTATTAGTGTTTCGTTTTTCATGGCGAGATACCTAACTTTGAGGCCAGGCCACGCCCCTTTAGCATATATGAAAACGTGAGATTTTGATCATTTTTTACTCCACCATGTCTGAGTGATGAGTCTGCCAAATTTGATGAGATTTAGGATATGATAAATCCTCCAAAAGGCCATTTCATTTTAGCTCCATTCATTTTCAATGGGGAAAAAATGGCCGAAAAGGCTTAATAATTCAAAAAGCGAAAGTTGCAGCATTACCAAAAGTCATAGCTGGATTGTCCTGAACGAGCTGAACATTTTGATATATGATTTGTTGAAATGGCACGAAAACTGTAGGAGGAGTAGGACGCCAAAAAACGTACGGATGGAAGATAGTAACATCTATAAAGAATAATAATAATAAATATAAACACAATCTCTATAGTGTGAATGCCTTGTTGGCATTCACACAAATATAAACACAATCTCTATAGTGTGAATGCCTTGTTGGCATTCACACAACTAGAAAAACCGCATTTCCTGCGAAAATGCACGTGTGAATGCCTTAGCGCCGCTCCGCCCTTCTCGTGGCGACCGCGGGAAGTCGAGCTGGTCCACCCTGAAACACTCTCGTGCCTTTCCCGTGCCCGTTCGGCACCCAATGCGTGCACCCGATTTGGTCCACATTCCAAAATGGCCGCCTTCCCATTTATCGTACAACGTTGACGCCAGAGGGTTTTCTGTGCGTCTTGGTGAATTGGACAAGTGTACCAAATTTCATGATCCTACGTGAAACTAAGGCCAATGCGGAGGGTAGTTTGAAATTTTCTAGGTGGCGCTCTTGAGCCCTTTCTGTTGCAATTTTGGCCACGCCCCCAAAATATGTAATTTTTCACCAGTCCTGACGAGTCTGCCAAATTTGGTGAGTTTTGGGATATGATAAAGCTCCCAAAAGGCCAAACGTATTGTGACGGCGTTACGTCTGATTCGCCACATCGCCACGCCCACATGCTCCACCCAAAACAACCAGTCGTGGAAAGCTTGTTACAGCAACATGTCTTCGGTCACTGGACAGACCGTCACGCTGATTAGGTAACAGGTGTCCGATCGGGACGTTCAATGTATAACTGTACACTTCCTGTTGTGAGGGGGCGTGGCTTAATTAATGTCATGATTTGACCATTCAGTATTGCAGGGGAGTGGTTGTGGGTCAATCACTGAAGGTTTGATGTATTAGACGGTTTTCGTGTAGGTGCTATTAGTGTTTCGTTTTTCATGGCGAGATACCTAACTTTGAGGCCAGGCCACGCCCCTTCAGCATATATGAAAATGCGAGGTTTTGATCATTTGTTACTCCTGCATGTCTGAGTGATGAGTCTGCCAAATTTGGTGAGTTTTAGGGTATGATAAAGCCCCCAAAAGACCATTTCATTTTAGCTCCATTCATTTTCAATGGGAAAAAAATGGCCGAAAAGGCTTAATATTTCAAAAAGCGCAACTTGCAGCATTACCAAAAGTCATAGCTGGATTGTCCTGAACGAGCTGAACATTTTGATATATGAATCGTTGAAATGGCACAAATACTCTAGGAGGAGTAGCGTGCCAAAAAACGTACGGATGGAAGATAGTAACATGTAGGAAGAATAAATATAAACACAATCTCTATAGTGTGAATGCCTTGTTGGCATTCACACAATATATAAACACAATCTCTATAGTGTGAATGCCTT
>JBBPBX010105586.1:0-11564 GCA_038048925.1 Garcialebias charrua | reverse complement strand
GAGTTCTATAATGGGCTTTGTGTTGTTAAGACGTATTCGTGGTCAACATGCTGTTTGTTTTGCTCCTTTCCAGTGCTACCTGTTTGCCTATTTCTCTGTGTGGAGGAACAGTAAATCCTTCCTGGCGTTGGCGCTCATCTGTCTGTCCAACATGTATCTGTATGAACTGAGGAATGTTTGGCAGATCCTCTTCCATGTGGCCGTGGGGGCCTTCATGACGCTGCAAATAAGACTGAGGCAACCACTGGGAAAAGCTCCAGACTACAATGTCTGACAGAAGGACTTTTCTTTAGATGTCTCACATCCTGGACATACCAACAATGCTTCATGGGACAATGTGGACATAAACAAGCCTCCCACTGTAGGAAATGTGGGGAAAAAAGAGAACATGTCTCGTTTGGATGTGAGGAAGAAACTCTTCTCCAGGCTCAATCATTTATGACGTTTACTGGATTGATTTTGGACCTGTCTACTCCACTACAGTGTGATTAACATTTATAGGTTGTTCTAGTGGAGCCTTGGTTTAGGTCACAGTTCTTCTGCAAGCGGGACGCCTCGGTTTGCAAACCTGTGAAGTACTGGAACATAACGATGTACTGAAATACACACGTTGTGTTTGAAAAATGGTCCAGATTTCCCAAAGTGCAAAAACCTGCTTTTCAGTTCCAAAGTTAATATTTTCACTGTCCCAGGGGAGAAATGTGTTTCCTTCAGTTTTTAGTAGAAATGAACTTGAATCTGCACATCCGGTGAGATCACAGCAAAACCAGCTGCATTTCAGAGCATGTGAGTCGACTAAAACGATTAGAGTTTGTTAATTTCAGTGACAATAAAACATCATTGACCTGTCAGAAATACAGCTGCGGTTCTCCGTGGGAAACAGAACTCAAATATGCCAGAACCGGGTCTATTGATACCCGCGTGAACATTTTTGACCGGATTAATTGTTCAGTTATTCCTAAAATAAACAAAGTAAATGTAATTTTAAGCTGTGAGTTAATATTTGAGTAGAAGTATTGTTTTTCTTCTGTTATTTGAAATTCCACATTACCGGTAAATGTTTCACTTGTTTCCCGCCCCCTGTATCAAATTAAACGGTTGTAATGTAAGGACTGAATGAAGCAGCAGCTGGAATAACCAGGTTTATGGATTACAGCTGTTTTGACTGACACGTGCATTTCAGTTGTAGAGCTAGAAGGAACAAAGTGTTTAATTAATGTCCTTTCACATTTTTAATCCCTTAAAATTTAAAAATAGATTTTATGTTTTCAAAGTTTCCCAGCTGAAATAAATAAAAGCTGCCTCATTAAAATTTGATTTGATTTTAAGATGATTTAAAATTGAACTATTTATTTACTTTTATCAACTTTTTGTGAATTTTCTTTTTAATAGTTTTCCATATTTAAAAACCTTCTGGAGTTAAAAGTTTTGGATGCGTTCAGTCTGTTGTTTTAACCCTTGACTGCAAGTTTGGTTTTTTTGTTCCCATAAAAACTTCTAATTTAAATATTTTAAACTCGGTTTAGTTTCAAAGTCACAAGTTCAGTTTGAACAAACTTGTTTACTGTTCTTTTAAAAAGGTGGACATTTTGCGTCATCGGGGTGAAACTTGTGTTGCGTCACTGACACGCGTCTCGTTACCTGATGACGATTTAGAAAACAATTTGCAGCTACGAAATCGTTACAATCTTTTTTGTTAAACAAACTTTATAGAGAAAAGCTGCCATGTGGGCAGAAACCGGTGCCATCAGAAATTGAATCTGAATTTGTGTAATTTGAAATTAAATCCACTGGTTTGAAAATGAATTTCACTCAATGGAAACTGAATTAATTTGCTTTGAAACTGTATTTTGTTGTGTTGAACATTAAGTTCGACTACTTTCATTTTCAGTTCTATAATTCAATTTCAATTCCAAAATTCTGTTTTTTTTTGTGTGTGTCACACATCCGGGTCCTTGAAAAAGCCACGTAGGAATCGAACGCGGATTGACAGATTTACGTTTCGCGTCAAACTTCCTTATGGAAATATAGAAGGAGGCGGTGATGCAATCCACCGTAAAACACCAAAGAAGAAGAAGAACCTTTATTTTCTTAAAGGGATAGAAATGTTTCTGAAGCATAATTTGTTTTTATTTATTTATTTATTTTAGCACTAGTTTAAAAGAATGGTCCACTGTAATCCAGGGGACAGGATTATGGAATAATCTGGAGGATATGTTTAAAAATGCCAGATCTCAATACTGTATATATTTAAGAGAGTGTTAAAGGAGGTTATTTGACAGAATACAAAAAACTCCAAATTTAATCCACTAATAATATAATAATAATAATAATAAACTTTATTTGTATAGCACCTTCCACAATGCCTTGCATTGACCAAGGTGCTTAACAGGATAAAAAGAAAAATAAACGGGAACAATAGATCAATGAAAATAGAATAAGAAACCACAGCGATAAAAGAAGGCAATGGAAATAAAAAATGCTACATACTAAAATAACACAAGTAATAAAAGTTACACACAGAAAGCTTTTTTGAACAAGTGAAATAAAAATGCAATTGAAATAAAGATGCTACATACTAAAATACAAAATAATAAAAGTTACACACTGAAAGCTTTTTTGAACAAGTGGGTCTTCAGTTTGGTTTTGAACAGAGTCAGATCAGAGGTGGCACGCAGCTCAAGGGGGAGGCTGTTCCAGGCTTTTGGGCCGGCAACAGAAAATGACCGGTCTCCCCATTGCTTGTACCTCGAGCGAGGCACCTCCAGCAGGTGTTGACTGGCAGATCGTAAGTCCCTGCCAGGCTGATGGGCTTTCAGAAGTTCTGAGATGTAGAGGGGAGCAAGTCCATTCAGAGCTTTGAAAACAAACAGCAGCAACTTGAACTGTATCCTGAACTGAACTGGGAGCCAGTGTAGAGAGGACAGGACAGGAGTGATGTGTTCATATTTTCGTGTGTTGGTCAAAAAGCGCGCGGCAGAGTTCTGTACAAGCTGTAAACGGGAGATGGAGGATTGATTAATGCCAAGATACAAAGCATTACAATAGTCAAGTCTGGAGGTCACAAAGGCATGGATGGCCTTCTCCAGATCACCACGACTAAGAAATGACTTGACTTTGGAGAGCAGACGGAGTTGGAAAAAGCTGGTCTTGACAACAGAACTGATCTGTTTATCAAACTTTAAATTGGAGTCAAACTGCACTCCAAGATTTCTGACCACCGAGTTGAAGTGGGGGAGGGGAAAACCAACACTGGGACAGGGAAGGATGTTGCTGGTGTCATCAGGTGCACCAAACAAAATGCATTCAGTTTTATCTGTGTTTAGGTGGAGGAAGTTTTGAGAGAGCCAGTGCTTAATGTCATTTAAGCAGTTGACAAGAGTGTTTGAACTGAGTGAGGGGTTGGGAGTGACTGGCAGATAGATTTGTAAATCGTCTGCATACATGTGAAAAGACAGGTTATGACGTGTGATGATTGATCCTAATGGCAGCATGTAAAGAGAGAAGAGGACTGGCCCTAGAATAGATCCCTGTGGTACGCCGGAGGTCAGAGGGGTTGATGAAGAGGAGGACAGATCGCCTATCATGACAGAGAAAGTTCTCCCAGACAGGTAAGATTTGAACCACTCAAGCACAGCTCCCTGGAGGCCAACCTGCTGAGACAAGCGGTTGATTAGTACCTGATGGTCGACGGTGTCAAAAGCTGCTGAGAGGTCTAACATCACCAGCAGTGCAGGGTTTTTTGCATCCAGAGACAGAAGAATGTCATTCTGTACTTTGAGCAGTGCAGATTCAGTGCTGTGACGAGCTCGAAAACCTGACTGAAATTTTTCAAACAGGTTGTTGAGTTCTAGAAAAGATTGAAGTTGAATAAAAACAATCTTTTCTAGGACCTTTGATAGAAATGACAGATGGGAAACTGGCCTGAAATTAGAGAGAGCTGTAGGATCTAGGCCTGGTTTTTTTAGAAGAGGCCTGACCACAGCATGTTTGAAAGCAGATGGCACATAACCTGAAGTTAGACAGCTGTTGATAAATGACAAAACAGAAGGACCAATTACATCAAAGCATTGTTTGAACATTTTAGAGGGAATGATGTCCAGAGAACAGTTTGTTGGTTTCATCTGCTGAACCACCTTGGTGAGTTGAGGCAGTGAGACGAGATCAAACTGGTCAAAAACAGCAGTGGTTATTGTAGAGGTACATGACAGGATGGTGTTGGATGAACTGACAATGTTCTGTCTGATAGAGTCTATTTTGTTGACAAAATAGCTCTGAAAGTCATCACAGGTAGACTGTGTGGCAGTTTTCAGAACATCGACAGATGGATTGATGACAGACTGGAGTGTGCTGAAAAGCGTCCTCGGCCGGTTGGAGCTGGTGGAGATTAAGTTGGAGAGGTACTGTGACTTGGCCTGTTTCACAGCGTTATCATACTCACAGAGACAGTCTCTCAGTATTCCCTGAGATACATGAAGCCGGTCACGCTTCCATTTTCGCTCTGCTTGTCTGCAACGTTGTCGAAGAGCTCGCGTCGTTTCGTTGAGCCATGGTGATGGTCTGTTTTTTGAAGATGCCTGTTTGAGAGGAGCGATGGAGTCCAAGATCGTTGTGCAGGTGTGATGGAAGGAGGTGATGAAGTCCTCAGGATGTAGAGATGGGTCCAGACTGACAGCAGAGCAGAATTCAGTGCTCTTAAAGGCATCAGTAAACTCATTTGGAGTTAATGGGTTGATGGAGCGGCAGAAACGTGCTGGGAGAATAGCCTTTGGTGCAGGAGTGGTGAAAAATTCAAATAATATGGGAAAATGGTCTGAGATACAGGTGTCCAGGATCTCCACAGCAGGTATTTGTAGGCCGTGGGAGATAATTAAATCCAGTGTATGACCCAGTGTGTGTGTGGCCCCCGAGACCGACTGTGACAGGTTAAAAGAGTCCAGGAGGTTCTGAAACTCACATCCAAGCTGATTACTTGGGCAGCAGGTGTGCACGTTGAAGTCTCCACAGAAAAGCCAAGAGTCAAACTTTGGTAGCAAGTCCGCCAGTAGTTCTGAAAACTCACTGACAAAGTTTTTATTGTATTGTGGGGGCCTATAAAAAACGCCACACAAAATAGGTTTAGCAGATTCCAGCACAAAAAACATGCTTTCAAAACTGGAATAATTTTTCTGAGGCAACAAACGGTACTTGAATGCATCACTGAACACAGCAGCCAGGCCCCCTCCCTTTCCAGCCCCACGCGGAGCGCTCAGGTGGGAGTAGCCATTTGGGAGGAGTTCAGAAAAGGAGCTGTTGTCTCCTATTTTCTGCCAGGTTTCAGTAATCAAAAACAGATCCAGACGATGAGTTGAGATCAAATCACTTAATATAAAAGTTTTATTAGTAATTGATCTGGCGTTAAACAATGCTGCACGTACTGGAACGCTGCCAGTTACGTCACTCTCAGCTGCTCGAGCAAGCGGGCGGAGGTGTTGTTTAACGCTGCCTCGCTTCACTGTTTTCCACACCGGGGGGCAAGATGGATACTGGTCGCTGGCGACATGATTGATAGCAACAAGGCTTCTGTGGCGACGAGCGAAGGAACGGCGGACATCAAAGACGCTGAATTCAGGAGGTAAGTCAGCCGTCGGCGTGTTGTGAGACGACAGATACTTTTTAAATCTCACCAGGACGCCTGCCCTCGTTCCGCGTCTTCTGCGCCGCTTGTTGCGTGGCAGCGTGGTCGCGTTGCGTTGTAGGTAGGCTGGGATCGAAGCCAGGAACGGTGGTGGTGGAGGAGGCTTGAAATGTCCATATTCGCCAGTAGCCGGTGTGTTGATCAGCGAGTCCCGGAGACTTAGAAGAGTTGAACGATCATAGACCAGGAGCGAGGATGCATCGTCGATGAAAAGAAGGCAGAACATGAACAGCAGTAAAAAGTTCAGGAGACGAGTTAGACAGCAGCCCGTGACAATAGGCGCCATCTTGGAATTCAAAATGATTGTTTGAGTTGATGATGTTGTTTTTAACTCACTGAAGTTGTTGCTTGTCTTGTTTTTTGTTGTTGTTCTGTAAAAAGACAGTAAGGGTAAAAAAGATGCATATATTATAAGATTAATTCTTCTTCTGCTGCCTTTCATTTTATTAACTGTACTGTATACATTTTTTGTATTATTTTTGAGTTGTTATGGTTTCTAATTAAATGAAATGAATAAATCACATGAATAAATAAACCTCCTTTCCATTGTATTTTGAGCTGGAGCACAGCTCTTACGACCAAGTACAGTAACTGAACCCCACGCCTACATTTCCGTAAAGGAAGTTTCACTGACATGAAACGTAAATCTGTCCATCTGCGTTAGATTATTCTGAAGGCCCCGGATGTGTGAGATGAAAAAATTAGAATTTTGGAATTGAAATTGAATTACAGAACAGAAAATGAAAGTAGTCGGACTGAATTTTACATACAACGAAAAACAGTTTCAAAGCAATTCAGTTCCCATTTAGTGAACTTCCTTTTCGAACCAATGGATTTAATTTCAAATCACGTGAAGACAGATTCAGTCTGAACGATTTGAATTCAGTTTCTGATGACACAAGTTTCTGTCAGGAACAAGTTATTAAAAGCTGACAATAAACTCAATGTTCCACCTTTTTCTTTTGTAATCACCCACCGATGGCGTTTTTTATTTTTCATATCCGACCTGACTTCTATAGATGGTTCACGTTGATATTTATTTATTTTGGTGACGTGTCATTAGTAAAGATGTGTTGAAATTTTTTTATTTGTTTGCTTGGTTTTTGTTCAGGCGTTCAGTGAGTCTTCCTGTCACAAGAATAGCAAACAGCCTCCTTTCTCGCCTACGCTGCCTCAAGCATGTCGGTGTAATAATAATAATAATAATAATAATGAATTCAATTTATAACGCACTTTTCATTAATGAAAATCTCAAAGTGCTACAAGGAGCAACAGAATTAAATGACAATAAAACAAATAATAAAACAATTAAAATCAATAACAATATCAGCTAAGATCAAAAGTAGAATCATGAGGAGGTAGAGTATGCTTGGTCGAAAAGAAAGGTCTTCAAGTCGCTCTTAAAGTCAACCACAGACTGTGGGGCTCTTAGACAGTCAGGAAGAGAGTTCCACAGGCGGGGGGCAGCCACACTGAAAGCCCGGTCTCCCATGGTCCTTAATTTGGTTCTCGGAATGTGAAGGAGATTGCTGTTCTGTGACCGCAGCGAACGGGTGGATGAGTATGGAATGAGAATATCCTTCAGATAATCTGGTGAAGTTCCGTGTAAGCATTGATGTGTAATGAGAGCAGTTTTGTACTGAATTCTGTAGGCGACAGGAAGCCAATGAAGGTTATGGAGAATGGGCGTAATATGTTCAAATTTACGAACTCTCAACAAGATCCTTGCTGCACTGTTTTGAATATATTGAAGTTTCTGAAGGTTTTTGCCAGGGATTCCAATAAACAGGGAGTTGCAGTAGTCGAGCCTGGAGGAGACAAAAGCATGGACGAGCTTCTCAGCATCGGAAAAAGTTAGGGATGGGCGAAGTCTGGAGATGTTTCGAAGATGGAAGAAGCAAGTTTTAAACAGATGCTTAATGTGATTTTCAAATGTAAGATTGGAGTCCATTTTTATTCCAAGATTAGTAACAGAGGTGGAGAGGGGGATGTCTTGTCCAGAAAAGGAAAGTGTTGTTATAGGAGATGTTTGTACCTGGTGAGGGGTGCCAATCAGTATGGCCTCAGTCTTGGAGCAGTTTAATTGAAGAAAGTTCTGATTCATCCATGCCCTAATTGCCTCCAGGCAGGCAGAGAGGGCAGTGAGTGAAGATGGAGATGACAAGGTGGAAGATGAGGATGCTCCAGTCCTGATGTAAAGCTGTGTATCGTCGGCATAACAGTGAAAAGAAATGTTGAACTGATTAATAATTTGACCTAAAGGCAGCATGTAAAGGGAAAACAGCAGGGGCCCCAGAACCGACCCCTGAGGGACACCACAGGAGACACAAACTGTCTGGGACGTGGCGTTGCCAAGACTAACACATTCCAGCCTATTGGAGAGGAAAGATTTGAACCAGTCCAGGACTGTGTCGCAGAGACCGACCTCCACATGAAGACGGTGGAGGAGGATACTATGGTCCACAGTGTCGAAGGCTGCAGTGAGGTCAAGGAGGACAAGGATGGAGGGAGAGCCAGTGTCAGCAGCCAAGAGGACATCATTGGTAACCCTCAGCAATGCAGTCTCTGTACTGTGAGCTGCCCTGAATCCAGACTGGAACTTCTCATACAGGGAGTGTTGTTGTAAGTGATCCTGCAGCTGAGCAGCAACAGCTTTTTCCAGCACTTTAGACAGAAAAGGGAGGTGTGAAATTGGGCGGTAATTAGAAAAAATGTCGGGATCCAAATTAGATTTTTTCAGAAGAGGCCTAATGATGGCGGTTTTTAGAGGCAGTGGAACATGACCAGATTGTAGAGACTGATTTATTATTTGAGTGATAAGTGGGCCTATTGCAGAATGATTGGTTTTTATGAGAGAAGAGGGGAAAGGATCCAGGGCGCAGGATGAAGGCTTCATTTTCTTGATGATGGCCTCCACCTCACTCTGAACAACTTCGTCAAAGCTGTTTAGGGTCCCAGAATGCAGACGGGTGGGTGGCACACTGAGAACGGGGAGGTTGTGGAGCTGAGATCTGATAGTGTCAACTTTGGTTTTAAAAGATGAAAGAAACAGTCAGCTGACAGAGACAACAGGTCTGTGTTGCCACCAGTAAAGATGCACAGCAGTCAGCTGGAACATCAAAACATCTTCTGACCTCCTTTTTCTTGCACTGACCCCCTCAGTTCAGATGTTCTTCTGCCATTTACGACTAATAAACCCAAATTTTTCACCGTCCGCTCGACTTATCCATATTACCGTATTTTTCGGAGTATAGGTCACACCGGAGTATAGGTCGCATTGTCCAATTATCACCAATAGGTTGGAAAAATCCCTAGATAGGTCGCACCTACGTTTAGCTCTGCTGCAAATGTCTGCCACAGGAGCGCACAGCAAGGCTTTTAAGAAGATTAACACTTAAAAACAATTATTTGTTTGATAAAAATTATAGCAAATATGTGTCTGAGCTGAACTTTTCCTTAATAAATGAACGTAATTGTGAAATGAGCTGGATTTAAAAATTTGTTTCGCCGAAAGTGATAAAAAAGCCATATATATAGGTCGCACCTGAGTATAGGTCGCAGGCCATGAAAAAATGATAAAAAGGTGCAACCTATACTCAGAAAAATACGGTAGTACACATTCACCCCGACTGCTACCATTTGATCCCTTATTTATTGGCTTTGACTGACTTTGCTTCAGGACGTTGCATCATAATTGTTGACTTTGTGCTCCATTTTAACACGTAAAGGCAAAGGGTGGAGATTTGTTGCACGTCTTTACCGTTACGATTATTACTGGTGTGTGCCAAGACTGACATCCGTCTGCTTCACTGGAAGAAGTTAGAGGTTAAAAAAAAGAAAAGTTTGGTTTAGTCATGCAGCAGCACTCGGTGTACAACTGTTTGAGCCGGAGGAGGATGGACGTTAACGCAGCGCTCTCGTGCGAGCCATCGGCGCCACACCCGTATGACCTCATGCTGTTCTCACTGTGGCTCCAGCTTCTTGGATCTGGACTGAATCTTACTCTAGGATTCTTCAACGTTCTCCTTCGTGGATCGTTACAGTCAATAAGTAGAGTGGACTTCATGAAAAACACTCAAACACTGAGCTTGGATCTATTTTAAACTCAAGGCAGGGATGGCAATAAAGAATTGTTTACCGTATTTTCTAGAATATAGGTCGCAGCTTTTTATCATTTTTGCATGCCCTGCGACCTATATTCAGGTGCAACCTATTTATGGCTTTTTATAAAATAAGCTGATTTGTAATAATTTATTAACAAAAATTAAACTGAGACACACTCTTACAATAATGTCAGCTAACAAATATATATTTTTAGGTGTTTATCCTGCTAAAATTATTCATTTATTAAAGAAAAGTTCAGCTCAGACACATATTTGCTATAATTTTTATCAAACAAATAATTGTTTTTAAGTGTTAATCTTCTTAAAAGCCTTGCTGTGCGCTCCTGTGGAAGAGACATTTGCAGCAGAGCTAAACACGGTCCACATTTTGACGTAGGTGCGACCTATATTCAGGTGCGACCTATATTTCGGAAAATACGGTAATTGAAAGTCTCGAAGCAGGAGTCAGAAACTTTTAAATTAGACTTTACTGTTGTGAGTATTTGATCAAAGATGATTATAAGAAAGTTGGTCCGGTACATATTTTATGAAGCTGAACATCAAGTTCTTGTATCCTGATGCTGCTCAATGATCCAGGCAGAAAAATCTACATAAGTAAAGTCGGGTCCTCTGGATGGATTATTCTTGTTGAAACGTTTCATCTTTTATCCAAAGGACTTCTTCAGTCTGAGGAGCTGCAACAAACTCAGTCTTATAAATAGCACCTTCTCATAGAGGATCAAACAGTTTGTTGTTAACATCCAGAACTAGCTGTTTACATGATGGAGCGCCACCAGTCTAACAACCGATCGTTAGTGCCAGGGGGCTGAGTGATACTAGCGTTGTAGGAGGGGGACAGTTGAACACGGAGGCCTCCACCCCTGTTTAATGATGGACGGTTTCTTTTCACAAAGATGGCCTCCATCAACCCTCTATCAAGGATGTGAACATCTTCATCCCTGAAAGAGTGACCGCTGGTCTGGAGATGAGTGTAGACTGCAGAGTCCTGACCTGATGATGTTGTGAAGAGAAACTGTCCATTATTAAACTGGTGCAGCCCCCCGTGTCCAACTGTCCCCATCTATAAAAAAAATTAAAAATTAAAAAATAAACCGTCCAGATGACCTGACTGAGAATTATTGGATTTGGTACCTGGATGATTGATCATGAACTTTGTTCCCTCTTACAATGCTGTTATTGCTAGTATCACAGTCCTCTGTGAATAGCAAGTGGCCATCAGGGCACTAACGATCACTTGTTAGGCTGATGGCCCTCCATCATGCGAACAGCTAGTTCTGGGTGACATCAGCAAACTGGTTGATCCACCATGAGAAGGTGCTATTTATAAGTAACTTGACCATTGCAGATGTTTCTAACCATTACTTATCCAATATCCATTGTTGATTTTTAACTGTATCTACTCAACCGTAGCCTGGCCCTCGCCTTCCTGCACAGCTCCGCTCAATTCTCATTTCCCTTCACTTCACAGTCTGGGATTTCACCCACCCACAAGGATTTCTCCGGTAGATTTTTGTTCGGACCAATCAGAGAACAGAAGGGGTGGAGTTTTGGACCCTAACCCACGCCCCCACCAGTCCCAGCGCGCAGCGTCCTATAAAAGGGCTCTGCCAGCGCTCAGTCAGCGAGCAGCGGCATGTTCTCATTCAAAGCGATGCAGAACTGTTTTATATGTGACACAAATTTATTAATTTCCCCTTCTTAATCCCTTATCTGGAGTTTTCTTTTGTTTTTTTTCCCCCAAAAGTTAAGTAATCGCTCCCTCG
>JBBPBX010105585.1:0-11565 GCA_038048925.1 Garcialebias charrua | reverse complement strand
ACAGGACTTACACAGCAACTGCCTCACTCGGAAAGCCCTCTGCATGGCAGGTGATCCTACACACCCACTACTGTACACAGCTGCTTCAGCCTGCTGCCTTCAGGGAGGAGACTGAGGAGTCTCCAGACTCGAACCAGCAGACTGAGTGACAGCTCTGTTCATCAGGCAGTCAGGATGCTAAACTCTCTGCCTGCTCTGCCCTCCCTCCCACTTGTACTGCCTTAACACAAAAAACTTTCACACATTACCACACAACACAAAGATTTTAACACTGGACTCTGTGTCATCAAAACGGGTTATTCACTCAACTCACGGTCATGTGCTCATTCAGTTTGCACTACTTCTTATATTTGCACTAATGTTTGTATTACATTACTGCCTATAGTCATACTACTGTTTACATTCACTGTTTACATTTATTACTACTGTTTACATTCATTACTACTGTTTACATTTACACTACTTTTTATATCTACACTACTGCTGATATATATATATATATATTTTTTTTACTAGCCTTATTGCATATGCCACTTTACCTCTATACCAATATCAACTACCTCATACATATACTGTGTACATAAACTTCATATGCTGCTTTGTCACTCTATTACAAATGTCAATGCCAGAACTTTCATTTTATTTTATAGATATACTTTTTACACTTTTATACTACTATGCAAAAAACTCAGGACAGTATTACACTTTTGTTATTTCATTTTATGCTTATGTTTATTAAATGTTTAGTGTTTTAGTGTTGGTGTAACTTTTCATACTTTCATACTACTACTATGCAAAAACTACTATGCAAAAACTCAGGACAGTATTACACTTTTATTATTTCATTTTATGCTTATGTTTATTAAATGTTTTAGTGTTTTAGTGTTTAAATGTTTACTGTTGCACCGAGGGACAGAGAGAAATGCAATTTCAATCCTGTGTATGTCCTGTACATATTGCAGTTTTGACAATAAAGTTGACTTTGACTTGACTTTGACTTGAGATAAATCGTATAGTTAGAGTTGGCTTATTATGCTTCTATAAGCTTACTAAAGGACAAACTGACCTAATTGCTTTAAATGATTTGCTGAAATTGAACAGTTTAAAAAATATATTATTTCTATCTTAACATGTGATTCTTGACCTGCCATTGTATATCTGTTCCTCCTTCCTGTTCCTCTCAAACCCAGCTTGTCGAAGCAGATGACCGCTTGTCCTGCGCCTGGTTCTGCTAAAGGTTTCTTCCTCGTGAGGGAGTTTTTCCTTTCCACTGTCACCTTCATGCTTGCTCAAGATGAGAGTTCTGTGATTGAGTTAAACTCAAAGCAGTCTGCTCCTCAGATAAATAGTTATTAACTTACTTTATATATATATGAATATTTCTGTTCAGTGCCCTGAGATGACCTTTGTTGTGACTTGGTGTTAAACTGTATAAATAAACTGAATTAAATAAGAGGAACAAGATACATTTTTGCACTCTGTTGCACTTTAAGTTTAACTGAGAGAGGACCTAATGTGTTTTTAATTGTTTAACACAAATTGCAGGAGCAAATATTCTCCCTCCACACACCTTGTGATGAATGGAACCTGTAGCAAAAAATAAATACAACCTTCAACAAGGGAATCCACAAAGCAACAAAGGGCAGCCTAATGGTAACTTTTTATTTTCCAAGGCCAGAGTCTCACACACAGAACCATTATTACCAGCAGAGATTCCAAGTGCTGAATGAGAGAATGGATAACCCCCAATTACAGTCCAGGGATTGTGCTTTCTGCTCTGGTTTGCAGCCATTTACTCATTACAATAAATGAGGCTGTAAAAAACCGACAGCAGACGTTTTCTCCCGCCTGAAAACTCTGCCTGCGGAGACGGAGGACTAATTCCAGGCCCGTTCTGTCTAACTGTGCCCTCGGCCCGTTCAATTAATTGTCCAGAAACGAGACGTGTGAAGTCAGTTTGACTGAGCTGTCAAGACAGAAGAGGAACAAAAAGAAATAAAAATGATAAATAAAAGGATTTGTATTTAGGACACCGGTAAATCATGACAGGATTAGAGAGAAATCAAAGCTGGGATGTGCTCTTGTCTCGAATACAATGGAGGAGTTTGAATTCATCTCTCTGATGTATTACTGGCTGAGCTCTGATCCTTATGGAGGAGAAGAATTGGACTGGATTCTGGAAGTTTTTTTTTATTTATTTTTACATATGTATTTTTATTTTAAAGGTAGCAAAACGATTGATAAATTCCCTAAAATCAGTTAAAAACTGCGTGCACATTTGCCTTTTGTTCTCTACTAATTTAGCTTTAAAGAACACTTTTCCAACATTCAATCTGTAAAATAAATGCTGAAAAGATGCCCTCTGTCACAATTTTAGGCCTGAATTTCCCCCTTTGGGCTAAATGAGCCGTCATTGTTTGTGGCCTTAAATGCAAAGGCTTTTCCTTTAATAACAAGGAAAACAATCGTTTTTGTGTTTGCTGTTGTTTCTGGGGAATGGAGGAGCGGCAGCAGCATCCACTAGATTATTAACCACAAAGCCTGCAGTGGCGCTTAAATAGATCAGCTCAGGTCTGGCATGCCAACACAAGCACATTGTTGAAGAAGCTAATGATCCTCTGGATTCAAGAATTGAATCTGCAACACAGAAGGGTGGAACTAAAGGAAGAAAAGTAGGACAGAGAGAGAGAGAGAAAAAATGGAGGAAGCTGCTTTGACTTCAAATGTTATATTTCAAATGCAAACATCAACACTGAAATAAATGAGACATTTTGTCCGTACAAATGCACACAAACAACTCTGCAAGCCGCTGAGAGTGTCTCGGCCTCTCATGCTTGGATGGTGGCCCAAAGAAGCCTTGAAGTGAAATGACAAATGAGTCATTTGATGACGCCCCCTCACACACACACCAAAAAAACAAAATTTGTGTCACTGCTTATGAAGATCCTGCAAGCTGTATAAACAAAAGGTTGAATGAAAAAAGCTGCGACTGAATCCACATCTATTCTCACTAGATTTGAGATATTGTCCATGATACTGGGCATAAACCACAGGAAAACTGGCCTCGGGTGGTGGAGAGAGACATATTTTACTCCCTGGAAAGCACTAGCAGTGCACATGCCTTCAAAGCTGCAGGGTAGGGTGCTTCTTTTCATTTTCTGAAGGTAAATCAATCATTATTGTCAGCAAGGTTGAGAAAATAGATAAACCTTGTCACACCTTAAGGATTAATGAGCACTAAGCAAACCCACACAAGCAAACGTCCATGGGTGAAGAATCAGATGTCTGCTTCTCTCCTGATGACAACCATCACACTGTTATCAGAATGGTTCAGAACAGGAAGACAGGCAGGTTATGTTGTAGATATCAAAGCCTAAAGGCTCAGGGTTTCTTCAAGGCTTACCACCCGACACCTTTCGTATTTTCAAGAGATAATTTACGTTAAGAACGGCACGTCAGAGTTGATGACAATTTGGTCAAACCTTAAAAATAATCTGCTCAATCTCATGTGATGTGACGCGTTACATTCAATGTGTTGTGAATGACATCTACACTAGATCAATAAAGTCAATAATTGAATTTTTGTGTTTATAAATGAAATGCATTTGTACAATTCCCCGAGATGACTTCTGTTGTGACTTGACGCCATGTGAATAAACTGAATTGAATATCAAATTTTGGCTCAATATGACAAGAATTGTGTTTTTGGATTCGAGCAAGACACTGAACAGGAATAGTTTTCAAAGTTTTATTTAGAAACAGCTGCTGGTGGAGGTCAGAGTCCTGCAGCGAGCCCATTCTGCAAAGATATAATAATAATAATAATTGTCTAATCTTGTCATCTGCGTATGTTTCCCATACACAGACGAAATTCGTCTCTGCATTTAACCCAACCACCTACCAGGTGGTGCAGTGAGCAGCCATAGAAGGCGCTCGGGGAGCTGGAGAAATAGGTGTGCACTCATAGACACCCCAAGATGTGTAGTGGCCGGGACGCGAACCCGCGTCCTTCGGGTCCCAAGTCAAACGCCCTAACCACTACACCATCTTGGCTCCTATATGAAGGGTTAGTGGACTGACTGTTTCTGTGATGAAGGTAAACAGAAAAGCAGCCACTAATCTTATGCAGGTAAGAGGAGCGCCACCTGAAGGAGCAGGGCAGGGTGACGTCACCGTCACAGACAGGACTGCAGCAGAGGAGCAGGTTTGAGAAAGACGTGATCCAGAGTGATATCCAGAGGTGAGAATCAATCATGGAGTAGAGGATAGTTAACAGGATAATAGAGGTTCAATAACAAATCCAAGAGGAAGATCCGTGAAGAGTACCGGTAGTTGTAAGTCCAGAAAGGCAGGTCAGTACCATGATCACAAGGGTGATATAGTAACAAGCAAGGAGCAGACAGGTCAATACTGTAATCCAAAAGACAGCCATGGGGTCAAGACAAGAAGGTTATAGAGAGCTGTGACTTGAACGCTGGGCATCTACTTCCACAATGGGTTTGATAATCTGGCAGAAAGTAAAGGTGGCAAGAGCTCTGGGCACAGCTGCATGGCATGAGCTTGATTAGGCAGAGGTGTAGAGTAGACGTGGCTGGAGGGCAAGGCTGGAGATCAGAGCATGACAGGGCAGAAAACATGACACGATAAGTGGAAAACTGAACAAGCTCATTTTGGTGTGGGCTGAAGAAAATTAGGTGTGGTGTCCATCTTGAATTGCATCAACTCCAAAAGTTGTTCAGTTGTACTCTCTGAGAGTTTCATTACAATTCCTCATAGTTCATGATACAAACACACACACACACACACACACACACATAAGCAAAAACACTACCATCCGTCTTTGTTTTTCAGCAGTGGGCGATAACAGAACTTGTGTGAAAGGAAGCTGGCCGTGGCGTAGTGGTAATGGCAGTCGTCCCCCGATCGGAAGGTTGGCAGTTCGAATCCCGCTTCCCCACACCATGTGTCGTTGTGTCCCTGGGCAAGACACTTAACCCTGAGTTGCTCCCGGTAGGACTGGAAAGCGCCTTGCATGGCAGTCTGCCACTACCGGTGTATGAATGTGTGGATGGTTGGTATTGTAAAGCGCTTTGGGGCCCCTCATAGGGGGCTGGAAAGCGCTATATAAATAAGCTCCATTTACCATTTTACCAAGGAAAGTGGGGACCAGGGGCGGCCGGCCAATAGGGGGCGCTAGGGCGCCGCCCCACTGGAACTTCTGGAGCTATTCACCATTTTACATTGAAGACTTAAAAAATAATAATAATAATAATAAAATAAAAATATTTCAAAATATATGTATCTGTGTTTTTAGTTGTGTAGGATAAATATTTTAAAGGTAATGCTGAGTTATATTGTTTGTTTCAAAAAAAGTTTTCTGATTGGTGATGTATTTCCGGTCCTGGGGGCGCATGAATCTTATCCATAGACTCTCGTGAAAAATGGCGCATGCACAGTTATTCCACAACGTTGCAAAAGAATGGGAAGATGCTGGGCCCAGATTTATGGACCCTGGGCATGTCCAATGTGAGCTGTACCTACCGATCATGTGCTTCCACTCTTCTTTTTTTTTGTCTGTGAACAGAGCCGTGCAGTGACTCATGCAGGCTGGCTGCAGGTAGGTTTTCATTGAAAGCCCTTTATCTAATGCTTATTTGCCATTTCTGATTGATATGCCTCTCAACTTTTAGAAGTCTCTGTTTGTGAAAAAGCCAACCGTTATCAGACTATGTTTGAAATATTATTTTGCTGTCAGCAGAGCATTTTAGACAATACACAAATCTGTCATCACCAGTGTTGGGTGTAACGCATTACTTAGTAACGCGTTACAGTAATCACATTACATTTTTCAGCAACGTGGTAGTGTAACGCACTACTTTGAAAATGCCTGTAATATATTACAGTTACTAACAAAACCTTACATTAGTTACTTGCGTTACAATCAGGACCTTTAGGAGAATAGTTTTAAAAAAAAATATTTAATTTACCTGTAACACGGGCTATGAAGGCCCGGATTGTGACTCAGAGGATGTGACTCTAAAGCCAACTGGTAGACTGTAAATAGTCTAGGGCTTCCCTATTACAAATACGCAGGTACGCCTGGCTTCAAATGACAAAAACAGAAGTGTTGTATACAATATATATTTTATTAATTCCTTTCAATATTAAAACAGCCTTTATTAGATGCATTTATGCTATGGTGGTTCTACCATGCCAGTTGTAAAGGGCTAGCACAACTCCAAATCACTTAACACCAAAGGATGTTACATGCCAGTAACATGAGAGCATGTACAGTTTAAAACAAGGCATAGAGTTGGGAGCACAATATAGCAACCGTAGCAATCTGCTTAATCAGTCACAATCCCAATAACAAGCACATTCAATTAGTTGCAGTGGCAATCTGCCACCCACTGGCACATGTCCTTAGCTTGTGCTTCAGGGCTTTGCACAACTCCATGAACACTGCAGCAGCACTTACTACAGCCACATGCAGCAAGAGACTAAACAGCCAACACCCTGGAGAAGAATGTTTGGCTTACACACCTGGTGCTTAGTAACACTAATGAGCTAAACCACACTGAAGGTGGAGGAACAGGACACGGTGTGTTCAGGGAGCCAAACTAGAGTGGGAATTTACAGCCACTCTTCCAATGAACTAAAACCACCCGGTTACATCCTACCCCCCCTTTATGGATCGGTGGCTCACCGATAAATCAAAACCGCAACCAGGGTCAAAAAGTGGCGGTAACCAGGCTGCTGGCACCCGGGTCCACTGAAACAGTAGCCCTACAGTCGTCACTCCTAACCGGTCGTGGGAGGTGATGGGGGTTGGAGTGTTTGCCAGCGGTTTTACGGCTGGACTTCCTGGGGCCGATGATACTGCTTTGGGGAGCTTGTACAGCCGGTGGCGCCTCATATGGCATATGAACTGGAGGCCTTTCCGGTGGTTCTGGCTTCACAGGCGGGTTACTAACAGCCTCTCGGACCACCAGCCAAGATCCAGACTCCACATCATCCTCGTCACTAGTCTCATCAGGCAGACACTGCAGCCAAGCATCAGGGCAGGCATCTGTAGGTGGTAGAGCAGGTTTTATAGCAGTACGATGCACTTGTCTCACAAGATGAAGCTTATCAACTGGAGCAATTGAATATACCACACCACCTGTACTGGGCCCTCTCACGACTTGGTACACTGTGGACCCCCATGCATCTTGAATTTTTCTGCGACCTGGGCCCACATCACGCAAATACACTCTTTGTCCCACTTCAAGTGGCTTGCACTGAACCTTTTCATCATGCCTCACTTTCCTCCTCTGGGCTGCCAGCTCCACTCTGCCCCTGGCAGCATCCATGGCCACATTCAGACGCCTCCTGTGCTCTGCCACCCAGTCACACACACTGGGTGCCGTAGGCTCCGGAAGATGGCCAAGAAGGAAATCCACTGGCAAGTGAGGTTCTTGTCCAAACATGAGGAAGTGGGGTGATTCACCAGTCGACTGATGGGCAGTGGTGTTATAGTGGAAGACAAGCTGTGGGAGGTGTTCTGGCCAATTTCGTTTTTCTTCTGGAGGAAGGGAACGAAGCAGGTTAAACATAGTTCGATTAAAGCGTTCACACTGTCCATTTCCTTGTGGGTGGTAAGGTGTGGTACGACTTTTCTGAACTCCATACAGCTCACATAACTGTTGCACCAAGAGACTCTCAAAGTTCCTCCCCTGGTCTGAGTGGATGCGAGCCGGTACTCCAAAACGGTAAAACCACTCACGAACCAGGATCTTTGCTACCGTAGCTGCTTTTTGATCACGAGTGGGGATGGCTTGGGTGAACTTTGAAAACACATCTGTCATCACCATCACAAGCTCCCTTCCATCGCGGGCGGTTTCCAACAGTGTAAAATCAATGGCCAGCAGCTGATTTGGTCTTGAAGCAAGGAGGTGACCCATAGGAGCACGAGCTCTTGGCTGGGTGTTTTTAGCCAGGGTACACCTTTCACACTGCTGGCACCAGTCCTTTACATCTTTGTCCATCCCTGGCCAGAAACACCTCTGCTTCACGACATCAGTCGTCCTCTCTATCCCTTGGTGGCCATGATGTTGATGAAGCTCCTGTAACACTTCTGATCTTAAGCTCTCTGGGAGAAGTAACTGGAGAACCTCTTCTCCACCATCTGGTCTCCAGCTGCGCCGATACAGGAGGTCCTCCTTCCGGACAATTCGGCCCCACTGTTTTACAAGTCCCCGGGCCTCTGGACCCAGACCAGTGTTAATTTTGTTGACTAATTATTTTCGTCGACTAAATGTTTTCATTGATTTGTCAACTAAAATTAGACTAAAACAAAAACAATTCTGATGACTAAGTAATGACTAAAACTAAAATCACATGACTAAGACTAAAACTAAATTAAAAATAGCTGTCAAAATTAACACTGGTAAAAATACAACTAATCTCAAACGACATCTGCAGACGAGTCACCCGGATCTCCATGCAAAGGTAAGCATTTAGGCAAACATTACTTCATTAAATAATGTCGTGTTTTTACTGCGAAAATAACTAGTTTTCTGTTAATGTTAGAGACAAAAAGATAGCAGTTATTCATTCATTCAACCTTTATTTAGTCAGGTAAATCTTATTGAGCTTCGAGGGCTCATTTACGAAAGCAACCTGCTACAAACTAAAGAATGATGAACATCAATGATACAAATACATTAAACAATAAACAAAAGAAAAGAAAAAGTAGCAAAAACATTATAAGGTAGATGTACAAAAAAAGATCAAAGACAGGAACATATCTGCATTGGTTTTTGCCAGGATTCCAGTTAAAAACAAGAAAAATAACCTAAACCAAGGGATTCAAGTACTGCTTGTAGTTTTACTGTTAAAAGCAAGGTTAGACAAATAAAGATGTTTGAAAAAAGTTTTATTTGTTGTTGTATGTATTGCATATTAAGATTAATATTATGGTTAAAACATTGTTTTGTTTTAGTAACTACAGAGAATTGATGAAATTGATGAAAAGTTTTTACTATGTATAACTTAGTCGACTTAATTGACTGTAGATTTAGTCGACTAAATGTTTTCATTGATTTGTCAACTAAAATTAGACTAAAACAAAAAAAATTCTGATGACTAAGTAATGACTAAAACTAAATGATGTTTTAGTCACATGACTAAGACTAAAACTAAATTAAAAATAGCTGTCAAAATTAACACTGACCCAGACGCTCCTTCTCAGCACAGCTTGGCACTCTCTGCTGCCGCCAAAACTCCAGAAACGCTGAGATGGCAGGGTCAGCCCTTTGGAGTACCCCCAGATCTTCCCCGCTGCGGGATGGCAGAGCAGTTATGACCAACTGGACAGGGTCTTCCTGCACTCCCACAAACCGCTCACCAATTGCCTCTGGAATGACTGTTCCTGGGAGGAGATACTCCAGTTGCGTTCTGTCCCCACTAGTCTGTTGCCTTGAGAGGGAATCTGCATTCTTGTTCACACGGCCTGGGCGATATCGGACTGTATACTCAAATGCTGAGAGTTCAGCGATCCACCGATGCTCCGTGGCGCCCAGTTTGGCTGTGTCCAAATGACTCAAGGGGTTATTGTCTGTCCATACTATACATCGGTGACCCCACAGGTACTCTTTGAACTTCTCAGTCATGGCCCACTTCATGGCTAACATTTCGAGCTTCATGGAGCTATAATGTTTCTCAGCAACATGTAAGCTGCGGCTGGCATATGCAACTGGTTTCACTTTGCCACCTTGCTCTTGAGACAATACGGCTCCTAGCCCACTGTGGCTGGCGTCGACCTCTAAAATGAAAGGCAGAGAGAAATCAGCAAAAGCAAGTGTGGGGGCACTTACAAGCTTGGCCTTGAGCTCCTGGAAGCTCCTTTCACAGTCCTCTGACCAAACGTCTTCCAACAGTTGCCTTCGTCCTCTGCACACCTTCGACCCAGCAAGTTCTGCAACAAGACGATGAAGGGGGCCAGCTAGTTTAGAAAAATCTTCTACGAACCTCCTGTAATAATTGGCAAACCCCAGGAACGACCGCAACTCTGAGATGTTGGTGGGGTGAGGCCAGTTTAACACTGCCGCAACCTTTTCTGGGTCCGTGGCCACGCCCTCCTCAGAGATGAGATGTCCCAGATATTTCACCTGCTTTTTGAAGAAGTCACACTTTTCCAACTTGACTTTCAATCCTTCTTGTTTTAGGCGACTTAGTACCCCTTCCAGCCGTGTCAAGTGATCATCAACACTGGAAGAGAACACAACAATATCATCCAGATATAACAAGAGTGACTGACCATGCTGGGCCCCAAATATCCTCTCCATCAAACGCTGGAAAGTCCCTGGTGCATTGCATAGTCCAAATGGCATACGGTTGAACTCGAACAGGCCAAACGGGGTGCAGAAAGCCGTTTTTGGCTTATCGATCTCTGCAACTGGAACCTGGTTATATCCAGAAGCAAGGTCCATTGTTGTAAACCAGCGGGCGCCCGAGAGGGAGTCTAGTGTCTCTTCTATTCGAGGCAGTGGAAAAGCATCCTTCCTGGTCTTTTTATTAAGTTGTCTGTAGTCTACACAAAGGCGAAGACTACCGTCCTTCTTTCTGACTAGGACAATTGGGGACGCATAAGGGCTACTGCTCTCTCGAATTACCCGGGTTGCCAGCAGCTGGTTAATGTGAGACTTAACTGCCTCATATTCAGATGGAGGGATGCGCCGATACCGCTGTCGTACGGGAATATCATCTAACAAAGGGATGCTATGCTCAATTAAATTGGTAAAGCCAAGGTCACCATCAAAAGCAGAAAACACAGATTCATACTTTAGCAATAAGGCTCTCACTTTGTACTGCTCTATTCCATCCAGCATAGAGAGATCAAGGGAGGTTATCTTCTCTCTAACTGAGCCAGTCTCGACAGTATGGGACCTGACTGCAGCGATAATTTGCTCCTGTGCACAAGGGACTTCCTGCAACTCTGATGGTAGGCTCACCACATCTATAGGAGACAACACTCCAAGAGAACAGCGGGGTTTCAATGTAACCGTACACACCCCTACATTCACCACAGGAACATAAACAGTACCCCGAAAAACATGCAAGAGAGAAGGAGACACTAACAAACCCTCAGGTAAGCCAAACTTTGCATTTAAGGGTTCAATCAAAACAGCCCCTGCCAAGGCCAACATAGCAGAACAAGTAGCAGGTACAAGTTTAGTAGTGCCAGCAGGAACAACCACAGGTCTTTTACCACGCAACTTTGCAACACTAGTCTGAATAGGGCCTTTCTGCAAGTCGGTCTGCTGATATAACTGGAAGGCAGGAAGCCAGGAACTGAAAGCCCCCAAAACTGTAGGGCGTTCAAACAACTCAGGGCCATACTGGTCAAACAACTGAAAATAGTAGGCCTTTATGACATTCATCCCAATTATGCCCGGTATATGAGGTAAACTAACCCGGCCTGGAGGGTCTCTAACAACCAAGATCCCTCTTCTAGGAATTACCACACCACACACCTCTATGTCTGGCTCAAGATAGCCCAAGTAAGGAATGCTCAAACCGTTG
>JBBPBX010105584.1:0-11565 GCA_038048925.1 Garcialebias charrua | reverse complement strand
ATATATTCAGAGATTACCTGGCTAACATCAGTCTGTCAGGAGGTAGTGACAGAGTGAAGAAATATGTTTATAAAAAAAGCTACATACTGAAGCTTTAACGTCAGAGTTTGGCTACAGAAATAAATGGACGTCAATAAAAATGTTCCAATGGGAAGAAAAACACCAACTTGTGTGTTCGTGTCTGGTCAATTAACCCCATCTTTAGCTTGTCTCCATCCCCACCCTTTTTCTCAAGGCTACTCGTTGTGCAGTGATTTGACGTTGCCACGGCAACCGTCCTTTTTTATTTCGTTCCGCCACTCAGCTGCCAAGGAATAAAATGGCACTGATTTTGGGCGTTGGTGGACTCTCTGCTAACTAACACAAACACAATTTCTTTACAGGAGCTGAAACAAACGATGATTTTTGATTTAAACGAAGAATTTTTTAAAATGCCTGGGGATGATTGACACATGCAGCAAGGTATGGAGCTGTCTCACATGCACACTCTGCAGCTCACATTTAGCTCGTCACCACATTGTATCACGATCAGGCTGAAAGTAAATAATCTCCTTGGCAGAATAAGTCAGCAGATTCCCCTCTCTGCTTAACACGTGCCACTGCTGCCTTCTTATCTTTTCCAACGAGTAAAAGCACGAGTCATATTTTACAAAACATATAGTTCCTATGAAATAATCAGTCAAAGTCAAAAGTCAAAGTCAACTTTATTGTCAGAACTGCAATATGTACAGGACATACACAGGACCGAAATTGCGTTTCTCTCAGTCCCTCGGTGCAACAGTATTAATGAAAGATTCCTGGATAAATTGCATATTTCCTGCAGCTTTCATGCCAGAGTTTTAGACTAATATCGTCTGACGTTAGAGAATGATAAAGAATGAAGCTGTTTTGGTCAAAATTAATGGTGGGATGTGATGCTCAGAATAACTGTCAGCAACTACCACCTCAAATTTTAGCTCAACTTCTGTAAAACTGATTGAGCTAATATCATGTTTGTGCTGGCTATAATTGATTAATTGTGGCAGCCAGTTTATATTGTAATGATATATTTTTTAAATCAGCTGTAGACAAACAACCAATGATTACTTTCTGAGAGATTCATCAAAACCTTTCAGTTGCTTCATGAGATATTTTGCTAACAGACTAACAGGGTTGACTCAAACAGTTAAAGCTGATATTGTAAGCAAAGATCATGTGCAATGAATGGCCCTTGGAGTATGTGTTGTGAATCAGTCTCAGCTACTACCACACCAAATTTTAGATTAACATCTGAAAAAACAACTGGCTTATATCCAGTTGTGTGTTTTATAAGTTCAGTTAGCTGTGGTAGTCATCTTACATTGGTTCAGCTCGAAATGTTAAACAATTACAGAAATCAATTCAATGATCCCTTCCTGTCATGAGCTTTGGGTTGTGACCGAAAGAACAAGATCTCGGATACAAGCGGCTGAAATGAGTTTTCTCCGCAGGGTGTCTGGACTCTCCCTTAGAGATAGGGTGAGAAGCTCAGTCATCCGGGAGGGACTCGGAGTAGAGCCGCTGCTTCTCCACATCGAGAGGAGCCAGTTGAGGTGGCTCGGGCATCTGGTTAGGATGCCTCCTGGACGCCTCCCTGGTGAGGTGTTCCGGGCACGTCCCACCGGGAGGAGACCCAGAGGAAGACCCAGGACGCGCTGGAGGGACTATGTTTCTCGGCTGGCCTGGGAACGCCTTGGGATTCCCCCAGAGGAGCTGCTCCAAGTGGCTGGGGAGAGGGAAGTCTGGGCCTCCCTACTTAGGCTGCTACCCCCGCGACCCGACCCCGGATAAGCGGAAGAAAATGGATGGATCCTTTCCTGATAGTTTTATCACAATCCATCCAGGAGTTCATAAGATATTTTGCTAACAGATAGAGTTGACGTTAAAAAAGTTAAAGGCCAGATTTTAAAATGAAGGTTTTGCAAAATCATCACTGAATTATGTGTTTGGGACAAACTGCAGGAAATAATAAATGTTTGTTGTAAAATCTACAAAGTTGTACTGATTTTTGCATTTTTTAGGTTCAGACGGATGTGGCAGCCATCTTGAATCAGGCTGACATAAGCTGTTATGCAGTGATTACTTAATTAATGCAAGTTTTGTTCAGATTCATCCAGTGGTTCATGAGATATTTTATATAAACAGAAACACGTGCACAGATGCTTCAAGATCTTCCTGTTTCTGTTTTGTTTTTGTGTTTTGCCCAGAAGGTTCGAGCCGCACTGCTGACATTTACCAACCATCGATTCTCTCGTTTTACTCTCAGCCAAAAACACTGTTTCATTTTCCTGCAGTGAAGCTGCACCGACTCGGGTTTTGCTCCTGCAGCACGGCAGAACACAACTGTTCAGAGTGAACGAGGAAGCTGGCTCTCTGTCAGCCCTGAAACGTTTCCACCACCTCCCCTCACGCCATTGTTCTAACTCAGGTGGAATAAAGAGCCGGGGATGATTCAGCAGGCTGAGGCCGGAGCGCCACTCTGTGTGATGACGAGTTGTGTCAAGAGTGCCATCATGTGGCTGGGATGAAGAAAACTAAGACATCAGCTGGTCGGTGTTTGTGGGTGTGTCCTACCTCTGTCGTTGCTGCTTGCATATTGAAGAGGCTTGCTCTTGTCGATGCTGTTAAAGCTCTGGCTCCGCCGGTTGAGGTTGGAGGAGCCTGGGCTCCGGGAGGCCCCGCTGCCTGCAGCAGGTACTCTGGAGGGCCCAGGTAACCTGCAGGTGTCATAGCAGAAAAAAAAGAATACAAACAAATGTTAAAAATTCATACAGCAATCTACTAGATCTCTACAAAGAATAATCAGTGATTTATCACATTTATACACCAATAGGACACATCGAAAGCAACGAGGGGTTCAGTGTCTTGCCCAGGGACACTTCAGCATGTGACTGCTGGTGGAATCAAACCCCAACTCTTGCATTGGAGGACGACTGCTCTAACCACTCAGCCTCCCAGTGTAGAGGATGACTCTAAGCTACTACCACACCAACTTTTTCTCATTACAGGTAGTCCTCGACTTACGGCGGTCTCGACTTACGGCGATTCAGTGTTACGAACGCATCTTATTAATATTTTTTTTTTAATTGAAAAATCTTATTTCATGTGTTTAAATGTTCTTGATTTTATGTGTACTGCACTTTGTTGCAGCTGTGGTTGTTTAAAATGGCTTTATAAATAAAGTATTATTATTATTTAGAAGCCGATTTACGCAGTTTCCGGCAGTTTTCGTTAGTGTCTGCCAGTTTTCGGTTAGCTCGCCTCGATGCTCCGCCTGGCAGCCTCAGATGTTGGTGGGACCCGGAGCTAACATGTTAATGTCAGCCCCATCGGGGACACGGAGCCGACGGGCGGCAGAGATGCCTGCTGCGGCCGGGAGCTAACATGTTAACGTGGAGAAACGGCTTCACCAGCTCCCAGTAAGTTATTAACTCTTTTTCCCTTCATTATGGCTCCAAATGTATGGAGCTAACATGCAGTTACAAACAGTTTGGGCCACGTGAAGCAGCTGGAAGCTGCAGAGCTCAGACGTGCAACGAGTTAACATGCTAACAGACATGCTAACTTTTTTTCCTTCATTATGGCTCCAAATGTACTGTATGTGTTTTTTGATAATTATGTAGGGTACTGTACTGTGTTAGGATAGGTGAAGTGCTTGGTAACTGTACAGTACCGTACATGTACGTGTATAAGGGCGGCCGTGGTGTAGTGGTAATGGCAGTCGTCTCCCGATCGGAAAGTTGGCGGTTCGACTCCCGGGACCCGCACCATGTGTCGTTGTGTCCTTGGGCAAGACACTTAACCCTGAGTTGCTCCCGGTAGGACTGGAAAGCACCTTGCATGGTAGTCTGCCGCCACCGGTTTATGAATGTGTGTAGCATTCAATATATGTGTAGCACTTTGAGATTTTCAGTAATGAAAAGTGCGTTATAAATTGAATTAATTATTATTAATTATTATTATTATTATTAAGTGACGGCTTGTGTGTTTTCCGACTTACAGCGATTTTCGACATGCGAACGGCCGTAGGAACGGAAATCGTTCGTAACTCGAGGACTACCTGTCAGAGGTGGGTAGAGTATTCAAAATTTGTACTCAAGTAAAAGTATTGTTACTTGAACCAAATATTACTCAAGTAAAAGTAGTGAGTGGGCATCCAAAAATTTACTTGAGTAAAAGTAATAAAGTACTTTGATTATAACCTACTCAAGTAGTGAGTAACTGCGGAGTACCATCTTGTGTCATTAAATTATAACATGCAAAAGGATTTACAAGGAAACATAACTTTTAATGAGACTGAACATACATTGTTATAAATAAAAACACAAAGGCAATACCAGCCAAAAGGATTTAGAAATATGTTGCCATTTTTTTAGGAACCATCTGTCTTTCTTTCTCTCATCAACTGGGTCCAGAATCTCTGACATAACTCAACATGGCTTGCGCGGAGAGTTTGTTGTGGTCACGTGACTGGTTGGCTTCACTTGATTGGTTACATGTCAGGTGAAAATAAGTTACGCAATAATTTTGCTGCAAATGTTTTTACACACTTGAAACAAAAGTAACTGTAGCGATCGGCAAAAAGCCCATAGTAACTGAGTAAAAGTTGCGGTTTTCTCCCCTAAAATTTACTCAAGTAAAAGTATAAGTCTTTCACATTTAAACTACTCTCACAAGTACAATTTTCTCAAAAAGCTACTTAAGTAAATGTAACTGAGTAAATGTAACTCGTTCCTACCCACCTCTGCTACCTGTATATGTAAATTGGAATGAGCTAGACCCGTTTCAGTGTTGGCAAAGGTTGAAGGGTGGTTGCCATCTGGTCATCCAGTTGTAGATGTTTTTTAAAAGATTACTTTATGAGATTTTCATTGGGGGAGTGGTGGTGCAGAGCTTAGAAAAGGCAAGTGCTGTGTGTTGTCATCATTGTATGTTCCCATAAAATGATGACATTAATTTTGTATGTTTAACCCATTGCACCTGGGATGCACCCAGGTGGAGCGGTGGGCAGCTATGTGGGTGCCCGGGGAGCAGTGAGGGATTGGGTGTCTTGCTCAGAGACACCACGACATGTGGGAATTGAACCTGGGACTTTTGGATCCTGAGTCGGCTGCCCTACCCCATCTCAGCCCCTTTATTCATAAAAGGTGGGCCTGTGGTCACTGGTTTAACTCCTCCTACTGACAACATCAAAATGTGCATGGGAAAAGTGAAACACCCACACCTGACTCCACCTTCATTCACCCAACTCTGGGCCCTTGAGCAAGGTCCTAACCCCCACCATCTGCTCCCCAAAACACACCTCTCTTGAAAATGAGTTCTCGTGACTCAATGAGACTACCTACATAAATAAAGGGTTGATGAAAAAAAAAAATGAAGAAGGGAGCAGCCGAAAGAAGAAGGAAAAAACAACCTTCTGAGACTTTCATTCAAATCTGTGCAAATGTTTATGGGATTGTTGCTAACAGGGAGTTAAAGTAAAAGTTAATGATAAAGTTTTACGCAGAGATTTTTCAAAATATGTAGCAGGTATGTGCTGGAACTTTTAGCTACTACCACACCGAACTTTAGCTAGACATGGGTAACATGGAAGGAGCTAGAAACGTTTTTATTCTGGCTATTGTCAATTAGCTGTGGAGATCATCTTACATTGGATAGACGGTACAAAATGTACATCCAATAATTACTTTTTCAAAGTTTCAACTAATTTTGTTCATTGCTTCATGAGATATTTTGCTAACAGACAAACAGGGCTGATGCCAACAGTTGACAAAGTCTAAAGCAAAGATAATACACGAAGCAGCGCTGAGGGTGTAAGTCATGGATGGTAATCATCTGTGACCAAAATTTTTGATTTAAAGCAATTTCTAATCTGACTGACTCCAACATGTATTCAGGTAAAAATGTACGCCTACCGTAATCGTTATTTACTAATAGTTTAATTAATATCCGTGAGCTAAAGCTACAAACAAATGAATCACACTTTCTTAAAATATCAACATTTTTAAAACTGGATACACTAAAAGTTGTTAATAAATTCCCAAAGAAAGTTTAGACCCTGTACACACGTAGCCGTTTATCAGTACTTTAAGTGGGCCGGAACTCACCGGTACCCAGTTCCGCCACTTCTAAAATTTAACCCTGACAGTACCGGGACTTTTTTTAAGCGTAAGGTGCGTTCCGGAACTTATTTTCGTCTTCTCCACTTGAAAGACCCGTGGCAGATTAGAATGCATCATTTCCCCCGACTGGATTTCAAGAAAGAGTAATGCATCTTCACGACAATAAAACATCTTTGGTGGAGCGCGTCATTTGGCCAATCACAACCTCAGGATAGACAGGGGGAGGAGACGACAGCGAACTCTGTAAAAAAACAAAAACAAACTTTGCAGCGCGACAGAGCGCGAGGGAAGCGGAAGTAACTCCTCCAACGTGTGGGTAAAGTTAATATTTTTATACATGCAGTGGAGTAACCATTGTTTAGTAAAATGGCATGTTGTGTTACAAATAAAACTAAATAAAAATTAACAAAATAACAGTCAATTGCACCCCTAAAGCCACTGAGATAAAGTATCACATTAATTTAATTACCACAGGAGTGAATTTAAAAACAGGATGATGTCTATATGAACTAGTTGAATGAGGTGTCTCTAAAATATCCTGATTCATGATCAATAATAATTTAAACAATTTTTTAATCTGTCCACAGGACCTGACTTTATTTTGTTAGATGTCTCTAAAATAGTTAGTGAATCATGTTTACATGTAGGTAAACATAGATGTTTAACAACTTGTTAAAATACACAAGAATGCAGGAAATGGCATCTACTTTATTCAAAATTTCTGGCAAAACATCTTCACCAGCATATTTAAGAAACTAGTTTTTACTGTTAGTAAGTAAGTTTTATTTATATAGCACATTTCACAGACATGAGAGTCATAGTGCTTTACAAAAGGAAAAATAAAATCATAAAATCACAGAAGTACTATACAGAAAGGTAAAACATAACAAACTCTAAAATCAATGTACAAAATTAACCAAAAGCCTGTCTGAAGAGATAAGTCTTAAGTTTTTAAATGCATCTGTTGACTCGGAGCAGCGCATTGTTAGCAAAATGTTCTGCTGTATTTGACTTGCTGCTGTTGTTGGTTGTTAATTTTTTGGTTGACACAATCTTTCCTATTTATGTTCTCATTAAATTAGGTTAGTAAATGACTTTTACCTGAAGCATGTTAAAAAATTACAAAATCTTTCGGGGGGGTTGGCGCAACGTTTGTCACCTTTTTCATCCCTTCTGAGTTTGCAGGTATGCATATTATTATGACATTAGGGAGGGTACCGGCACTTATTTTTTTCCACTTAAACCGAACAGTTTATGATGCGGTTTGGCCTTTGATCCACACGTGAACTCTGGTTGATGTAACTATAAACGAATAATAACAAAACTCCGGCCAAAGTGAAGATTTGAGAACTCTCCGCTTTCGAGTCTGCGTGTGCACTTTCAGAACGGAGCTTTCTGCTCCACCGCCTCCAGCTGCTGCGGCGCTGACAGTCACACAATGCTCTAAAAAAAGCACTAAAACGTCAACCTACCTGCTCTACATGATTCCCAGTCGACATTTTCCTGCGTTTTATTAATTTTGTACTCCAACACGGTATTTAATAGTAGTTCAACCTCACGGTCTGTCCACACAAACTAAAGAAAATAAATAAATAAATAACAGGAAGTCGCGGCAGTTGGAGGGTTGTGACAGCACTACACTGCCATCTATGGGTTCAGCATATTCATTACAACGCTCTCTGGTGAAATAAAACGGGACATGTAGACAAACATTTTAAATATTCGAACATGTATGGACAGATATTTTTTTTTGCGCAAATATTCGTTTTTAAAACACCAGGCTACGTGTGTACAGGGCCTTAATTTTGCACATTCCAGAATGTTGCAGCCGTACACACTTCAACCCAATTATTGTGTTATGCATATAACAGGAATGCATCAGAAATGTTGTCAGTAAAATGTAGAAGAAGAAGAAGAAGAAGAAGAAGAAGAAGAAGAAGAAGTGATGATGCACGTGTACAAAATATTTTTGTGCCCCGTCACAAAGCGAAAAGGAGAAATAGAATACCCTCCATCTGTCTATCTGTCAGTTCGAAAATGTAAGCGAGATAAATTGAAAAATAAGTGAGGTACTGTCTTATATTTTGGTATGTGGCTACAACTACACGTAAGAAATGATCCTTTCAAAATTTAGGTTGTCATGTCAAATTCCAAGATGGCTACCACCATAAAGGTCCTTTCTGAGTTGTGAAATGATAACTTGAAAAATAAGTGAGGTACCGACTTTCATTTTGGCATGTGGCTACATCTAGATTTATAAAAAGGTCCTTTGGAAAGTCGGGTTGCCAAATCAAAATTCAAGATGGCTGCCATCATAGATATGTATGTACGCATGTACCAGTATGTATGTATGTATATGTATGTTAGTAAGTAAAACTGGCCACCACTATTATTTGTGGAAACTATGCTGTCTAGTTTTTAAATAGCTTAAAAGTATAGTTTTCTCAAATGATTGCAGCGGTCAAATATTAATCTATGATGGCCAATGTCACCATTGGCCACCTCATGGCCATGCACTGTTGTTGGATACAATTGTTCCCTTAGTTTCCCAGTATCCTTCACTCTGCATTACCTCAGAGAAGAACAACAACAACTATTTCTGTTCTTCTACACTGTTGAACTTGTATTTACTTGAATGTCGTGCACCCAAAAAATTAAACTTTACGTTCATTCCCTGTTTGAATCCAGTCCAAAACAACACCCGTCTTGAAACGACAAACATTCACTATTCAGATCCTTCAGCGACACAACTAAAGTGTACCGCTAATTAAATCCTCTTAAGTGGATTAGAAATTATTGGCAAAACTGGGGTGATGAAAATATTACCCAGTGCTCTGTCTAGTGATGATGCATAAGTTTTGTTAAATTGATTTGAAAAGATTAGAAGTTATGAGCAGTACTAAAAAAAGTTTATGAACGTATGGACGGACAATGACACCAGAATACGTTCATGTCTCTCCAGGCGTATGAAAATGGTAAATAGTGTGACAGCAGTTTAAGGATATCTTACATTTTTGGAAGCAACAAAAACAAACTATTAGATTTGGCAATTTCTGTTACCTGGAAAAAGCCACCTATCCTGCTCGTCTCAGAAAAGTAGAGGCGATGTGTAGCACCTTTCACAGCAGGAAGTCAGAGCACACTATCTTAATCTGTCAGCTGTGTGCTGAGCAATGCAAGGACAGGTGTGCAAACACTGCATTATGCTGTACTGCAAAACTACTGGCATCAAAAAGCAGAAAAATATGCAGATATTTTATTCAGTTCTGTTAAATTATTCACTTCTTCGTCACACGTCTAGTGTTCATCTACAGGGTGCAACAGCAGCAGATTGTTCAGAGATGCTGATTCATTTCTGAGAGCGACTCTGGGTTGACTGAGCAGACCTCAGCTGAGGCTGCCACCGTTTACTGGATTTAGACAAATGGACACATTCTGCACAGCTATAAACACAAAACCAAGTCAGACAGACAAACTGCAACTTTGAAGGCAGATAAACATTTTGCAAAATGGGCGATAACTAGAAAAAAATCATTATTTTTTGTCAACAGAACGATACAGAGGTAAGTGATAGATAATACAATTTAAAAACGAACTAATAAATATGACAAAGAGGACACATTAATGAGAGAATAGGCAGAAAATCAATGCAGAGAGGTCGGGAATCAGTGGAGACAGCAACAAACAGAAAACAGGAGATAAACGGGGATGGGGAATGAGGGAGAGAATGAGGCAATTCAGATGGAAATCAGGCAAAATCCCTTTCATCATGACATTCTTTCATCTTCCTAAATACAGGTTGGATCACGTAAAAGCAAAAATGAGCTGAACAGAGAAATGTAATGCAATTTCTGGACAGTCATTTTGTGGATGTGAGATTGTGGCCTGTCACTCACAGGCAGTGGGACAAGGTTCTTACTGGAACGAACATTATTTCCTCTGGCAGCTCAAGAAGACTTGAGACATCCCGACTCATTTAACTACAAATTTCACTACATCCTCTGCTGTTCTTTTTACTAGAGTCCAACTGATATACCAATAGGGCTGATGGGATAGAGGCAGGGCAGCCGACTTGGGATCCGAAAGTCCCAGGTTAAATCCCCAGTCATTGCACATATTTTAGTGTCTATGAGCAGCACACTCTATCACCAAATGCCCCCCGGGCGCCCTCAATAGCCGCCCACTGGTGGTGGATGGGGTAAATGCAGAGAGCCAATTTCGCCATTGTATGGGAACATACAATAATGACAATACATAACACATTATTATTATTATTATCGTATCGGAGATAATTGTCCCATTATGTGACGATTTAAGCACTTCTAGTTTTCACCCCTAAAATGCTGGGAACAGCAGTAACTGTAGAATCTATCCAGCAGAGGGCGCATGCGGACTACTTTCAAGTCGTTGTCTTTACTTAAGTTTCACTTTCATGTTCAGCCCAGACGAAGCAGGGAGCAATAGGTATTTTGCTGAACAGAGCACGGTAAGTTTATTGTAACTAATTTGTCAAATAAATAAAAAACAACAATAGTAAATTATCTTCAATTCTCCAAACTGCTTGTCATTAGCTACGTGCCGCTCAAGTTAGCAAGCTCACATTTAGATAACCTAGCATAGGCTATTGCCTTGTAAAACTTTATCCAGAACAATTACAACAACAGCCGTGCTAAATAAAAAAGTCACGCTCCACTTGCTGTTTTCTTAGATTCTTGGAGGTGGACAGAGCTCAGAAGTTTTCAGCCAGTATATCTGTTATCGGCATTTGCCTTCTCCTCCCAATATCAGAATCGGCGATAGCCAAAATGACCATATTGGCTGGGGCTCTACTTTTCACACAAACTCCAGTGAGCACAAAAGTAATTTTGTTTTTCACTGTGTTGTGATTTACAGCAAGAATGACAAATACTTGTAAGAACTTGAAAGTTCAGCTTCCATAGCTGCACATCTTACATCCAAACCGCTGCCCAAAGGCCTAATGTCGGACGAGCATACTGACACAGGCAGGTGGCCAACAAACTCTCAAACATCACCTCCTACTGCTGCAGGAGGTGATGTTATCACACTGAAGTAACTTTTTACATCAAAGCATGCACTAGATTTTACTGTGATGAATTACATAGCCCAAGCAACAATGAACTAATCATCGGTGGTTTGGTATTAAAAACTATATAGTGATGAGAAAAAACAACAACATCTTGAACGACAAGTGAAACACAAAACATGAATAGGATTGAAAAATGCACAGGAACACGCTAACATTAATGTCCTTTAAGAGCTTCTCTGAAGTAAAATCCCATCAAAATTAAAGTCTAGCCTAAATTTGCTAATTTAGTAGAATAAAATGATAAAAGCTATAGTTATTATATTTTTTCTTTTATCCAACTACTTGCACAAGTTTTACTATGTATTTTCGATAAATCAG
>JBBPBX010105583.1:0-11565 GCA_038048925.1 Garcialebias charrua | reverse complement strand
CAAAACACTAATGCTCTACATAGTAATCTGGAATTTCAAATTAAATTCACAGTTACAGGTTTTACATCACTAAACATGAATAATTTAGATTTATCCTTTACAAAATATATATTTTTTAGCTTATAGGATTTTAACTTCTCTAAACTCTTGCAAATCTCACACACACGTGCGCACACACACACACTCGATGAAGGATCACAGTTGACCTTTCTTTTTGTCTCTCCGTGTTTCTGGACAGATGATTTCTCTCCCTCCGTCTCCGTCTCCATCTTGTGCGCTTTTACTAAAAATTGAAATATTGATCTTAATTAGAGTTTGCCGAGCTCAGCAGCTCGCGTTGAGGGCTTTAGACAAGAGGCAGCAGACATCTGTCTAAGGCACTTACATCTTCAGCGCAGGAGAGGAGCCACGTGGCTGAGGAGGAGGAGGAGAAGAGTGATGGCTCCCTGTCTCCTGCCTTTTCTAAGAAACATGGCTGAGGAGGAGGAGGAGAAGAGTGATGGCTCCCTGTCTCCTGCCTTTTCTAAGAAACATGTCGAGCTCTCCATCTCTGCTCGCCGCTGTCGATACATCTGAGGGAGAGCCAAAGTGAAAACTGACGCACACACACACACACTCCATCTTGACAGAGCAGGCCGAACAGCTCAACAGGAAGTGTGACACTCGGTTCATGAAGAGAAGTTGGGGACTCTCCTCTTTCCCATGGGCCTTAAAGATGTCAGCCCTGAAAATAAATATTTTATCTGCCTCAACATTTGCTGCAGAGTTGCATCATGTCAGCAGGAGGCCAGAGTCCGCGTCCTGCTGTCACTGAGCTCTGGATGACGTTTCCAGTGAAGTGACTGTTGGTCCCCCCCCGACTCCGGTGGTGATTTGGATGAACTCGTAACATCTGCCCGTGCAACCAAGGATTACCCGTAAATCATTCCAGAAACAGTCGTTACTGTGATTTTATCTTCAAATGGTGTCCCTATTGAGTTTGTTGATTCCTATAAATATCTATCCTGATCGATTCACATCTCTCTTTTAAACTCCACGTGGAAAACCTAGTGAAGAAACTGAAAGTTAAACTGGGTTTCTTTTTCAGAAACAGATCATGTCTATCACTGAATGTTAGGAAACGCCTTGTATCTGTGACTTTCCTTCCCTCCATTGATTACGGTGACATTCTCTACATGAATGCTCCTACAAGCACCCTGCAGATGTTGGATGTTGTCTATCATGGTNTTTTAAAGGGGACCACACATGCAAAATTCACTTTTTAATGTTTTTTTACTAAACTTTGGGTATTTACTTCATAAAAAAACAGTCCTTGTGCCAAAAAAATGCACCCAGTGGTTTATTTACTCTAAGTAGATTTATTTGTCTGTGATTAAAAACGCTTCGTTTCACACTTCCTGCGGTTTGTGACGTCACAAACCGTAGCCAATCACCTCAAACCTGAGTCCAGCCCCTCACCTAGCAACCCCTGGTGATGCTCCACCCACTTGAGTATAAAAGATGTCACGGTTGCCTAGCGGTTTAGGAGCTGACCTGGCGGTCATTTATTCATTTATTTAGCCCCCGGGGGGCTAGGGGTTTGCCCTGCTCCAGCCATGCAGCACATCTCGAGTAAAACCAGAATGTTTTATTACCTTGTTTGAATGAACTCTGTCTCGTTGAAACTGTGCACACACACTCTCGCGGTTTGGACTTGTTTCTTATATGATGAAGGACTACTTTTGCACAACTGTCAGTTTGGTTGAGCGGTTACGACACTTGAGCGCCACGCAGGAGAGCGGAGATCGCATCCTGTCAACGGCATCTTTTTTCCCCCCCTTTTTTTAAAGCCTTTTGTTTCGGAGAAATCGGGGTGAGACTAGATATATACATCGACATAATAATACTTTATAATTGTTATTTTTACGTTTTAGTTCAATTTTTAGTGTAATATCGCTCCCAACGCGCAGCCGGCAGAAAACTGTGCACACACACACTCTCTCGCGGGGCGACAGTCTGTACCATCAAGCACCACTGATCGATATATTTTCAGATTAGCAACTTATTTATTTTAAGAATACCTTTCACTTCATCAAAATCTTATCAAAACTTCAGCGTTCTAAATGTAGGTGGTTGTGATTATTTCTTATACGATGAAAGACTGCTTTTTGCATAACTACCCGGTTGGCCCAGAGGTAGTGAACCGGACTCGTAATCCGAAGGACACGGGTTCGCCTCCCGGTCGCGGCATCCCTTTTTTTTTTTTAAGCCTTTTGTTTTGCAGACCGCCGGCGAAGACACCATTTGCGTGCGGGAGTTGTTGGGAGCTACTGACTTTTGAGGTCCGGGGGTCCGGTCAAAGGTTGCCTCATGCGGATAAATTAACTGGAGCGAGACATTCTGTGAACTTTGTGTGTGGACTGAAGCAGTGATCGCTCCCAAAAGCGCCGCATGCAACGAGCGGAGCTAACACCGCCCGCTCGGAGGAGGAAAAGCTATTCGAGGCTAATGCTAAAAAAAGGAGCTGCAAATGGCGGCGCGCGCAGAGGGCTTTTGGTAAGTTATCTTAAGCTACTAGCACTAACAGTAAGTCAAATGAGTAATAAAAAAGAGCTAATTTTAAAATAACAACATATTAGAGATACTGGCTGTTACAGAGGGCGTAGTTAATGTAAATAGGTCTTTGTAGGGCGTGGCTTTCAGACCTCATTATTCATAAACCGGTCGTTTAGAACGGAAGTGAAATTTGGCAGAATTAGAAAGGGGATATTTTATTATCTAAGCATTATTTTGTGTATAAAATTGACTGAAAATGGTCTGGATAGCCCACAGATAAACCACAAAAAATTATATATCCTACATTTGGTCCCCTTTAACTGTACAAATATCCAGCTAAAGTTTGGTGAGGCAGTAGCCGAGGGTCTAAGCCAGGGGCGATTCTAGGATCTGCCCTTTAGGGGCGATTAGCCCCCAGTGTTAACTGTGGCTCTTGGTTTGGACAACGTGGTGGCCACTGGCAGTCATTCTGTCATCTCTAACCTGGGCCCCAAGCTCTAGAACTGATTAACATTTGGAGCCATTTTGATTCAAGATGTCTGGCAACAGCCTGGCAGCCCCCGTCAAAGTTTCTCCGGAACTTTCTAGTTATTATTATTATTATAATTTTTAAGCCTATTTGCGCGGTTTCCAGCAGTTTCCGGAAATCCCGCCGTGTCCGCCATTTTAAGGTTAGCTTCGGTTAGCGTGACCGGAGGAGCCACGAGCTCACATGCTTGCCAGCAGAAGACGCCTGCTACCGCCAGGAGCTCGCCTCGATGTCCGCTTGGTAGTCTCAGATGTTGGATGAACACCGAGCTAACATGCTAAAACACGGATAAACAGCTGCACACCCTTTTGGAGGGACGACACCGAGCTAACGGAGTGGCTAAAATGCTAACGCTAGCCCCACCAGAGACACGGACCCGACGGGCGGCGGAGACCAGCTCACAGTAAGAAATTGTATTTTTTTTAAATTTAATTACAGTACTGTATGTCTCTAAACGTACTGTACAGTACTGTATGTGTTTTTTGATAATTATGTAGCTGTGTTAGGATAGGGAAAGTGCTTGGTAACTACATTACCGTACATGTACGTGTATAAGTGGCGGCTGGTGTGTGTATTCCGACTTACGGCAATTTCGTGTTACGAACGGGGCGTAGGAATGGAACTCATTTGTAACCCGGGGACCACCTGTATATGGCAACATGGCTGGCCATACAATAACCAGCCGCACATGGCCATTTCACCGCGAGCTGACCGGCCTTGAAAGAGGTAAAATAAAGTTCAGTTAAACTTCAGATGGAACTACTGCCAGCGATCCATCGCCCAAATGGATGTTCATTCAGCCGTGGCACGCAACGGACACGAGCAGCCGATGACCCAAACAGGTGAGATCACAAAATATCCGACATGTCAGAGCAGGTTCCATGTGTGAATAATGCAGAATGCAAGCAGAAGCAGGGATTTAATGCGCTTCGACGGCCATGAAAGGACAAACACCCCCCTCAGTTCCGATCTTCTACTGCCTAACCCGCGTGCGTCCGCCAACCGTTAATAACTTTATAAGCTGTCAAAGTTTAATTAAAAGTGTCAGGTTTTTTTTGGTGTTTTGACCTGTAATTACTGTTAATTTGTCGGGTTGGGTGGGTTTCGGAAATTATGGCTACAGGCTGGGGCTGGGTTGGATTTTTTGTGCCCGAATGCAACTCTACACTGGCATTAGAAGCATTTGTAATGTGGGAAGGGGGAACACACTGGTGGGGGCGTTTGGGGGCCGTGCCCCAGAAATGTTTGAATAAAGTCGATGCCATTTCCTGCATTCTGTTGTATTTTTAACGGGTTGTTAAACATCTATGTTTACTTACATAAATGAACACTTGATTCAATAACTAATTTAGAGAGCAACCGGAAGTAGCGCTAAGCTAGCAGCGCACGATACAGACACGCTAGCTAAGATGCTACAGATGTAGCGCTCTGCTTTACATTACACAACCTAATAAACACTTTGAATAAAATCACTTTAGTGTTAACTGATCATAATAAACAAATAATAAACTTATGTAACCAGAAGTCACAACATGTGTCTACATTTAAAACACACAAAACAAAGCACAACTAGCTTTAAGCATTAATCTTTAATCAATAACATACAGTACAATGTCATTATGGCAGAAAATGGAGGACTTACCTGCAGTTACCTTCACGCAGTGAACATGTGGTACTTCCTGTTTATAACTGTTGTAGTCAGCTGATCATGAGGTCGGCCGCAGGGCTTTTTCATCTTACATTTTTCCAGACTCAGTTTAATTTTTGAAACGTAATAAACTGTATTTCATCCTCACACTCAGAGTAACGCTGTACAGTGGCGGAGCTAGACTTTTATTGCTGAGGGGGCCGAGGGGGGGCCAAGGCTATCGGTAAGTGGTCCACCGACTATGACAATGACAATACAGTAAGAGTACATCTTTAACACCTCACTTGCCCTGGAGACAGTTCCCACCTGCCTGAAGACTGCCACCATCATCCCAGTCCCAAAAAGCTCCACAGTGACTGGTCTGAATGACTATCGGCCAGTGGCCCTCACCCCAATAGTCGCTAAATGCTTTGAAAAACTGGTCATGACCCACATCAAACAACCATCAACATCAACGAGGACCCTCATCAGTATGCATACCGCGAGAACGATCAACAGAGGATGCCATCTCCTCTGTGGTCCACACTGCTCTCACCCACCTGGAACAGGACTCATACGTCCATATGCTCTTTGTGGACTTCACATCTGCCTTCAACACCATGATCCCCCAAACTCTGATGGACAAACTATTCACACTTGGACTAAGCCCCTCCATTTGTAACTGGGTACTAGACTTCTTAACAAACAGACCACAGTCAGTGAGGATCCACAACTTCTCCTCCTCCACCATAACCCTCAGCACTGGCTCTCCTCAAGGATGTGTGTTGAGCCCTCTTCTGTTCACTCTGCTCACATATGATTGTGCAGCTACCCATCCAGGTTGTCATATTGTAAAGTTTGCAGATGATACAGCGGTGGTGGGATGCATCACAAACAATGATGAGTCCAGCTACAGGCAGGAGGTGGAACATCTGGAGAGCTGGTGCAAAGAGAATAACCTTCACATGAATGTGAAGAAGACAAAGGAGATGATTGTGGACTTCAGAAGGAACAAACACACCCACACCCCACTGAACATAGGTGGATCTGCAGTGGAAGTGGTCTCCAGCTACAAGTACTTGGGTGTACACTTGAATGATAACCTCAGCTGGAGCAACAACACCACCAGCCTGATCAAGAAAGGTCATCAGAGACTCTACTTCCTCAGACGGCTGAGACGAGCTGGTCTGAGAAGCTCAGTCCTCACCTCCTTCTACAGGTGTGCAGTGGAGAGCATCCTGTGCTCCAGCATCAACGTGTGGCATGGAGGCTGCACAGCTGCAGAAAGAAAAGCTCTACAGAGAGTGGTGAAGGCTGCACAGAAGATGTTGGAGTCAGTCTCCCCACCATCACAGACATCACCTCCAGATGCAGGAAGAGAGCCACCTGCATCATGAAAGAGCCCACTCACCCAGCACACACACTTTTTGCCCCACTCCCCTCAGGAAGGGGGTTGAGGAACATTAAGTGTAGAACCACAGGGTTCACCAACACGGTGCCCGCGGGCACCCCCAAGGACCATTTGAGGTGCCCCGGGACCTGTTCTAAAAATAGCACAACTCCCTACTAAGCTGCATTTAAAATGTCATTTTATTCAGTTGTTATTCTTTTTTTGTATTTATATATATTTTAAAATGTCTATCTTAAAAATATGTTCTTAAAAATATGTTTATTACTGTATACATTTTTTTCAATTTACGCTTTGTTGTTTCCGAAGAGTTTATCAAACTGGTGCCCTTTGTATGACTCCGTACCCACGAAGTAGCTCTCAGTTTCTACAAGGTTGGTGACCCTGCACTAGACTGAGGAACAGCTTCTACCCTGAGGCTGTTAGACTCATGAATAAATACATAATCAGAATAATCGCTGTGAAATATCACATCATGCTGCTGCTGATCTGTTTCATGTTGCTGTTCATTTGTGCCCATCTGCTCATACAGACTCATGTTCGTGCTGCTGCTTGTAGTGTTTTTCTATGATGTTAGTGCTTAGTGTATTTTTAGTTCATGTTTTTCTTAGTTCATATCTTAGATGTTATTACTGTTTTTATTTTACATTTTATTGTTGGGATGTAACTGGGACCCATATGGTAATCTCGTTTCATCACATGTACCACATGTGGTGCGAATGACAATAAAGATTATCTGACCCTGAAATGGAGTGTGGCAAAATGGAAGACTGTTCTGTGGTCAGATGAGTCACGATTTGAAGTTCTTTATGGAACACTGGGATGCCATGTCATCCGGGCCAGAGAGGACAAGGATAGCCCAAGTTGTTATCAACGCTCCGTTCAGAAGCCTGCATCACTGATGGTATGGGGTTGCATGACTTATATAAGGTACTATTCTAATCCCCAGATATGTAAAACAGTCTACCTTTTTAAATTGGAAAGGATTCCTGGCATTATTTCTTTCTTCTGAATTAAGTAGCATTAATGAAGATTTGTCTGTATTTACTTTATATCCTGATATACTACCAAACGTATTTATTAAATCTGACAAGGCTGGAATGGAATTTTCAAGTTTTTCCAAAAAGAGAATGATGTCATCAGCAAACAAGGCAATTCTGTGTTCCATTTGGCCTATTGTTATGCCAGTTATTTTTTTATGAGATCGCACCGCAATGGCAAATGGTTCAATTGCTAAAATAAACAATAAAGGGGAAAGGGGGCACCCCTGCCTGCATCCTCGCTTGATTTTAAATGGTTTTGATACGTTTCCATTTGTTACTATTTCAGCATAAGGTTCATTGTATAGAAGTTTAACCCATCGACAGAAATTGTCTCCACAACCAAATCTTTTTAATATCTCAAATAAATAGGGCCATTCAACTCTATCAAATGCCTTTTCGGCATCCAGGGATAGTAAGGCGGTGTCTGTTTCATCTTCCGAATGATAAAGAATATCCAGAACTCGTCTCACATTATGGAATCCCTGTCTATTTCCAATAAACCCATTCTGGTCACAGGGAATTATATTAGGCAGTATTCTCTCTAGTCTTCTAGCCAACAGTTTACAAAGAATCTTTAAGTCCACATTAAGAAGGCTTATTGGTCTTAGGTTTTCACATTTGTTGCAGGGTTTACCAGGTTTGGGCAGCAAGGTTATCAAAGCTCCTCTTAGTGAGATAGGAAGAATCCCCTTTTCAAATGAGTCTACATACATATCAAAAAGTGGAATTAGCAGTTTAGTTTTAAATTTCTTATAAAATTCTGTTGGCAGCCCATCTGGGCCTGGAGTTTTACCTATTTTCAAATGATCTATTACTATAGAAATTTCCTCCTTAGTAACTGCTACATTAAGATCTACGTTCATTAAATCTGATATATTGGTCATCTGAAGGGTGTCTAGAAAAGCATTTTGCTCTTGCTCCTTATTTGTTATGTCTGAGCTGTACAATTTTTCAAAAAATACCTTAAAAGTTTCATTGATTTCTAAAGGGTCAACAATAAAGTGTCCCTCGTTATTTTCAACTGAGATAATATTTTTCTCATTTTGTAATTGTCGAATGCGCCAGGCTAATAATTTCCCAGACTTTTCCCCCTGATCGTAAAATGTTTGTTTAAGGCGTAAAACTTGTGAGGCTGCTCTAGAGGCAGAAAGTTCGTTATATTTTGTTCGTAGTAGCAAGAGTTTACTATGGGTTTTTGTGCAAAGTGTTTGATAATATTCCTTCTCGAGCGATTTAATCTCTGCTGCTAATTCTTTAGTTTTTTTGTTGGTTTGTTTTGCCTTGTAACTCGTATAGCTAATTATCTGACCTCTTATATAAGCCTTGAAAGCTTCCCACCTTGTAGAGGGTGGTGTTTCATTTTTGTTAGTGTCAAAAAAGAGGTCGATATGATTATCTATAAAAATTACAAATTCTGGGTCAAGGAGCCATTTTTGTTTAAATCTCCACCTAGGAGGGTCTCTTTGAAGTTTTAAGTCTTCATATATTAGTGTATTTGGAGCATGGTCAGATATTAATATGCTTTCGTAGCCACAATCCTTTATTTTGTGGCCCAAATTGGAGGAGATTAAAAAGTAATCGATACGTGAATATGATTTATGTGTGCTTGAGTAACAAGAGTACTTTGAATCCTTGGGATTCATATCTCTCCAAATATCCCTCAAATTGAGCTCTTTCATAAAATGTTGAATTGTTTGTCTACTTTTAGAATGAGAGTTGTCAATACCCGAGCTTCTATCCAATTCTGGGATCATTGTACAGTTGAAATCCCCGGCTATAATATAACTTCCAGGTAGAGATGAGATCATAAGAAAGAGATTTTGAAAAAAAATTGGATCATCTATATTTGGAGCATAAATATTTACCAAATTTATTTTTTCTGAGATAAGTGTGCCCTGTAAAATAATATACCTCCCCGTTCTGTCTTTAATAACCCTTGTCACATAAAATGGTATGGATTTATGAATCATGATCATAACCCCTCTTGCCTGAGAATTAAAGGGTGCTGAATATATACTACCCTGCCACCTCCTTCCAACCTTCACCTCCTGACCAGATAACAGATGAGTTTCTTGAAGTAGTACAATATCAGATTGTATAGATTTAATCCTAGTCATCACCTGTTTAACTTTTTTTAATTTTTGTAATCCCCTGCAGTTCCAAGATGATATTTTAATTTTTAATCCACCTGACATATCAAATCACATAGAATAGTTTTCCCATTATTTTCAAATTATTTAATGATACAGAAACCAAAAACCTCTGTATGCTAAAAAAAATACATCCATAATAATAATGAACCTTGAACAATAAACCTTTTAACCTTAAACCTTTGTTGTCCACCCCCTCCCCCCCTAATGTATTGGTTCCCATCTAACAGCTAAAGGTTGTTCCACTCAAAAGTGAGGATCAACCGACCAAAACAAAAAAAAAACTTCCCCCCGCCCCGCCCCTCTACATCAGAAATGTGTTACTAAATGTGTCCAGAGTTAAACTATTAATATTAGTATTGGATAAAGGTCTCTGGACCAGCAAACCTTAGACATCAAATATAATAAACAAGCTGTTTGTCCTTATTTTAACTTATGTCCTTATTTATTTTAACCTGAAGATGTCATAATGGTCTCACCCAGTTTTCTTTTCTGCTTTTAGAGTCTTTACAAAGTTCTCTGCTTCAGCTAGCTGATTAAAAATGTGAGACTGACCGTTGTGTGTCACCAGCAGACGAGCAGGAGGAATCATGCCGCATCGTATCTCCATGGCACGAAGTTGTCGTTTCACATCATCAAACTCTTTCTGTTTTTTATGCACACTGGCTGCGAGATCTTCATAAAATCTCACCGGGCAGTTGTTGAACAGGATCTGTCCCTTTGTCCTGGCAGCTCTTATCACAGTCACTTTATCCTTGTACTTTAAGAATTTCATGATAAGAGTTCTTGGTGCAGCGGTGTTTGATGCACTTTTCCGCCCGACCCGGTGCGCTCCCTCCAGTGTCAGAGCAGCAGGCAGCGGGGCCAGACCCAGAGCGTCTGGCAGCCATTTCTCCAGGAAGCCGCAGGCGTCTTCTCCCTCCGCGTCCTCGGGAAGATTTACCAGACTCAGGTTAGACCGTCGCGATCTGGTCTCCAGGTCCAATACTTTCTCTTCGAGATCTTTGTTTTTATTTTCAAGAGCCTGGACTCTGGCGTGCATATTAGTGATGTTATCTTCTGCTGCAGATATCCGAACCTCCGCCTCCCCGACCCGCTCGGTGCACTCATTGACTTCTTTTTTCACACTTTCTATTGCTGTCAGAATACAGTCTAGTCTGGCGGAGAAATCAGATTTTAAATTCGCAATTGCACCCAGTATTGCCTCTGAACCAGCTTCAGTCATGTTTTCGTTCCCACTGCAGAGTTCCTCCTCCGTGGTTTCACGTGTGGTGGTATTAGCTTCGCTGTTGTCGCAGCTAGCTTCAGGGCTCACCTTAGTCGCAAAGTTGGATAACGTCGACTGGGTTGTCTTGCTGGTATTTCTACTACTGGTCTTCCTTTGTGAGATAGGCATCACGGCTGTTATTTGATGTCGTTCAGTGTCACTTATATCCAGTATTTATTCAGGAGTTTGCAGAAAGGTAGCGGAGCCGAGGTGAGCACGTCCTCTCAGCTGGCCGCCATTACCGGAACTCTCTTATTCCAAAAAAAAAAGAGATTTTCTAATAGGAAGGCTGCAATTTGACTGGTCACGTGACACAAATCTTTATCAACACTTAAAAAACACCACAAAGACATTTACGATGGTTGCATGGCTAGAATGACAACAACCAGTGCTTCAACTTCAAGTAAGCAAAGTATCAGCCGACAGGGATCACTGACCGAACTGTTTGAACTTCAAACAGTAATTTTTTTATATCTAATTTTTTATATTTATTTATTAACTGTCATGTGAAGTTCAGACAGTAGTTAGGAAGTTCACTTAACATGTTTACTATTATGTTTATGAAACAAGAAAAAATAGAAATGGTGAAAAGAAAAGGCATAGATTTGTTTGCTTTATTGTAATCTCTGCTTTAAATAAATCTGACATTGTTTATTATAAAACAGATTGATTTATTGCTTCTGTTTGTTGAAAAATAATTGCGTTTTAAATCGCAATTGCAATTTATAGAAAAAAAATTGCAATTAGATTATTTTCCAAAATCGTTCAGCCCTATGTGATTCCATTCCATTCTGTAAGTTTCAGAAAAATCAGCTGAGTGGTTCTTGACTTATCTTGCTGACAAACAGCAAACAAACAGAGCTAACATAAGCTACATCCAGCCCAGGAGGCCTACAGAATCAGTCCGAGCAGAGGAGCTTTTTTTCGGGCACATGAGCTTGAAACGGTCTACTTCTTCTTCTTGGGTCGGTGTACTCCTCTGGAAGTGGTACTGCACTGTGCCCCT
>JBBPBX010105582.1:0-11565 GCA_038048925.1 Garcialebias charrua | reverse complement strand
ATCTAAAAGACAGGCAGCACTTCACATGAGGCTGCCGCCTCAGGCACCCCCTTCTACCCATGTTGTTTTCTTTGGACGGTTATACTGAAATATACTTTTGGTGTGCTTCTGTGCAATGACAATAAAGGTTGATTCTGATTCAATATATGCACTGTCCCTCGTCTGGACATGTCTAAACCATCTCAGTCTGGCCTCTCTAACTTTTATCTCCCTGTTTATGCGATACTATGAACAAAAAGTAACTTAAATGTGAATATTTGTGGCTAGAAGGCTCCCTACTGTCAAGAAAGGAGCCAACCTCATTATTACAAATAAATATATAAGACTTACATCAAAAAGGTTTGCTTAAAGTTGCAGTATGTAGCTTTTTTTATAAACATATTTCTTCTCTCAGTCACTATTTTTTGTCAGAGTGATGTTAAACAGGTAATCTTTGAGAAATACTATATTCCTCTGGCGTCTCCCGGTGGTTAAAATAGCATTTATAAAAACCAGAGCGGGCCGTTTTTGACCAGCCAATAAAAACAGAGTTATTTTCATGAACGAGCTTCCCCCGCCCTCCCCCCGCCTCTCCCAGCGGCAGCGCGCAGGCGCAGCAGCCGGGCACGCTCCCGTCTCAAACAGTAGCTGTTTCAAGATGGCGGAGGTGGCGAGAGCTTCGAGTGCTCAAAGGATTGCAAAGCGATGCAGAGTTAGCAACTTTCCTGCTTGAAAAGTAAGTGTCTTTGCTTGACTCATGTGATAGCGCAAATGCCATGATATTATCTACAACAGGCTAAAACCGTTTTCCGGCCTACAGCTGACGTGATGCTAATGGCAGCAGCTAACTCATTCAACCTCAGTATTGTTTTGATACGTACATTTAGTTATCCTAACTTATTGTATTGTGGATCAGCATGCAGATATGATGAAAGTACTGTAACTGCGCTGTCTGTGTAAGAGATGCATGATCACAACTAGCAATTAGCATATTGTCTGCAGATCATTTGGTGTTCATAATCTAAAAGTCTGTTAGTTGTACTACACAATATATGTTGTTGATGCATACATCTCAACCTCTTTGGACGTTTACCTGTATAAAGGGCCTCAAAAATTATTAATTTTTGGAATAAAATCTGTAAAACTTGCGGTGGGGTGGACGAGTTTGCTGCGGACATGAGCATGCAGTGAAGCAGGATGAAAGGAGAGCATAAAAAGTTCAAATTTTACTTCTAGCAGCAGAACAGGATGGAAGATGGCTGTTTGATGCTATTTTTTAAATCATCCTACATGCTTTGATATGTTAGATAAATTTGTCATTGTGTGATAAATGTGTTGAAAAGAATATCTGATTATTGTTTGAACTACATTATATGTTTTTATGCAGAGATGATGACTTTGGGGAAGGTCTCAGAAGTGAATTTGGGGAGACTCCCATTCAGGTTTTGGAAACAAGGTAAGTAAGGGGAAACTGTATTTATGTCAAGATTATTTTATGGTTTGCACTGCAACTAATATAACTGTGATCATAATATTATTACACAATTTTAAAATGTAGATGGTAAGGTTGTATGTCTAATATTGTTTATGAAATGTATTTCCACCAGATATTACGGTAGGCAGAAACAAAAACCAAAGTTTAATAGTTGTTTTTATATAATCCATCCATCCATCCATCCATTTTCTTCCTCTTATCCGGGGTCGGGTCGCGGGGGTAGCAGCCTAAGTAGGGAGGCCCAGTCTTCCCTCTCCGGGGTCGGGTCGCGGGGGTAGCAGCCTAAGTAGGGAGGCCCAGACTTCCCTCTCCCCAGCCACTTGGAGCAGCTCCTCTGGGGGAATCCCAAGGCGTTCCCAGGCCAGCCGAGAAACATAGTCCCTCCAGCGTGTCCTGGGTCTTCCTCTGGGTCTCCTCCCGGTGGGACATGCCCGGAACACCTCACCAGGGAGGCGTCCAGGAGGCATCCTAACCAGATGCCCGAGCCACCTCAACTGGCTCCTCTCGATGTGGAGAAGCAGCGGCTCTACTCCGAGTCCCTCCCGGATGACTGAGCTTCTCACCCTATCTCTAAGGGAGAGTCCAGCCACCCTGCGGAGAAAACTCATTTCAGCCGCTTGTATCCGAGATCTTGTTCTTTCGGTCACAACCCAAAGCTCATGACCATAGATGAGGGTGGGAACGTAGATCGATCGGTAAATTGAGAGCTTTGCCTTTTGACTCAGCTCTCTCTTCACCACGACAGACCGGTACAGCGCCCGCTTCACTGCGGACGCTGCACCTATCCGCCTATCAATCTCACGCTCCAGTTTTTATATAATGTATTTCTTTATTGTTATGGCTTTTCTGTGCTGCAATTTTAGTGGACATAAAATTAGAATAATACAGATGCACAATATTGACAATAAATATCTTTGAAGCTTATTTTTTTTATTATTTTATTTTTCTAACCACGTCACAGAAAATGTACAACTTTATAAATTTAAGAATTTTTAAAAAGATGACTTAATTAAAATTCTGTGTTCATGTATAACATACACAGACCAAAAACATGCATGTTAGACTGATTGGTAACTCTAAATTGACCCTAGGTGTGAGTGAGACAGGTCTCTCTTGTAAATGAGTCCCCGTGGCTCAACGAGGCTAGCCTGTATAAATAAAGGTTGAATGAATGAATGTTCTTCTTCCTCAGGTTGTCAGCGCTGTCCTGTTGATGATGATGGTGGTGGTGGTCCCACAGACAGCAGCAAAGCCACACAGGAAGTCCTTTGAAGGTTTAGCAGAAGAAACGGTCCCTCTGCGTTTGGACCCAAACAATTTAGTTCCCAGCCTAAAAGTCAGTTCTTTGGCCAGCGACTCCATCTCACCGTGGACCTACAAGTGAGGCTTCAGCTCCTCAGTGTGTTGTCCTTCATGAAGCTCAGAGTCCTGTTAACAGTTTTTTGTCTCCTCTCTGTCCTCAGCATCTCCAGGGATGACAACATGTACCCTCATGCGCTGTCGCAGGCTCACTGTTTGCTCAAAACCTGCCTGGACCACCAAGGACTGGAGGACGGGGGCCTGGAGTCCCGTCCCATTCTGCATCAGGTGCTGGTTCTGAGGCGAGTCAAGACGCCAGGGCCAGGCACAGCTACCACTACCGCCTGGAGTCCAAACTCATCTCAGTGGGTTGCACCTGCGTGAGACCGAAGGTGATCAACCAGCACTGAGGACTGACCCATGGAGACCAGATGAAGACCATCTCCACGTGGGGTGTCCTCCAAAGATCTGTGGCAGGGTGTGGCCTTGGGGCAATTTCAATCCCAAAAATCCTCAATTAAAAGAAAAGAACTTTTAAACGAGTTGATGAAGTTTATCAATGAACCTTAATTTTTTTATTTATATATACTGTATATATATATATAGTCATTCATTCATTCAACCTTTATTTAGTCAGGTAAATCTCATTGAGCCTCGAGGGCTCATTTACAAAAGTGACCTGCTACTAACTAAAGAATGATGAACAGCAATGGTAGAATTTCTGTTCATCATTCTACATCATATATATATATATATATATATATATATATATATATATATATATATATATATATATATATATATATATATATATATATATATATATATATATATATATATATATATATATATATATATATATATAGATATACAGTATATATATAGTATATATACAGTAGTTATAAATATAGTTATTTATTTATATAGATACCTATATTTATAACTATATATATATTATATATATATACACAAATGAAAGAGTGGAGATCAGGTGGTTCTCTATGGACTTTAGATGTTTGGACAAGCTGACAATCTGGAGAAGCTGCACATATTTACTGACCTGACCCACTTAAGTGAAGACCAGATCAGTCACCTGGGCCCTGCTTGCTGTTCTGTTGCCCTGAAGGCTGCAGGTTTGGAAGAATTTGGAGTTAATTAAGTTCTGTTTAATTTCTGTCCAGTTTTATTAAAAAGTTATTTAAATCAAACTAAGTACACAACAGAGTATTTAACATCAGGGTGGATGCTCAGTGCTTTATTTATGGTTATTTAAGTCTGCGTTATGTAACGGTTTGATGATCCTTGTCACATATTTATTTAGGTTTTTTGTGTATTTATTGTCTAAATAAATAAATAAAAAAGATTTTGTCGCTGTGTTCTTTCAAATAGAAAATTATTTCACTGCATGTTCATGAAGAATAAGACAAAGCAACAGTACTGTTCATCCAATCATCATTTTAATGTTTGCATGAAAACATGGTGACTATGAGAACATCCTGGGTTCCTCTTCTTCGGACGTAGTACACCTCTGGGTGTAAAATCCTCATCGGAAGCCCATCATCGACAATGTTTCAAAACTGCATAACACAGATAAAATGTAACACAAAGTAAGAGCTACACATAACTTATTGAAAGGGTTATACATAATTTACGATACTTTATTACAAATACGCAAAGATTTGAGAAGCAAATAGTCTATCCTTACCGGTGTAAAGACTGCGCCGACGCCATTACAACTGTGTTTACAAGCATGCGCGTTCACGAGAGAGCCAAGCTGTGGAGGAGGAGCTAAGGAGGCGGAGTTGCAGCAGGTCACCCAGAGTGCAAGGGGGAGGAGGGAGAACGGTCTCTGTTCAAAATTTTTCTAAGTTTCAGGGCTTTGCAGAAATCGCAGATAGTACCTTTAATAAAAACCACACAAGATAAACAAGAGAAATGAGTTAGACAGAATCATGGAAACTTTGCAAAGGGGATTAGGCTTTTTAATGTACTTCTGAAACTTGGTTGGTCTCATGAACACATTCTTGCACAAATCCGAATTGTGCAGCTATCACAAACCATTTATACAAGTAGGAGGAGGAGTTTTGACAAGTTACACAAATCTCTGACATTATACAGATAGATAAACTGCAGTCAGGGTTCTGCATGAGGCAGGAACATCTAATCAAAACATTGTACCATGAACAAACAAAGAAGTTTGTCTGTTCTTCCTCAAGGACCAACACTGTTTGTATCTCAAATTAATTGTTTGAATGTGAACAGAGAACATTATATTAAAGTGAGCTGGGTAAGAATTATTGTTCAGAGTGATTAGTTTTAGATGATAAATGTTGAATATCTCCATCATCCCATCCTCTTATCATATAAACTAATCATTATCAATTTTGTGAGTGGTATGGAAAAACATCCCCTGAGGCCGAATTCTAATTAGGGGCAAAAACTCACACCACCGTCCCGTGCCTCCACAGTAACGCCCTGACAAATTCAGGATCACATTTTTAGGATGGTTTGAGAGATATAAAGTTTTGGATAACTCTGTGGTGATGATTGTCATATTGCATGACTTATTTCAATATTTGTGAGGAATAAATATTTGAGGAGAACTTTGTAGTTAATATGGTCTTATTTCATGGCTTATTTCAAAGTTTTAAGAGGAATAACAAATTTCAGAGGGGATCCATCTATTTAATCTCAAAAACTAAAAGTTTTTCCAAAGAAATAAACCCTTTTTTATTATTTAAAAGAAGCATATATATGTTAAAAACTAATCTATTTAATTGGTGTTAAACAAATAAAAAGAACTAATCTATTTGATTTGTATTAAACAAAAATATATTGGACTTGTGTCAAACAAATAAAAGAAATAATCTATTTGAAAATAAAAGAACCAATACATATTCAGAGATGTGGGAAAAGCAATAATAAGAACTCAGTATGTTTGTTAAAGATGTGGGAAACAATTAAAAACACAGCAAATAAAGAGGTCCTTTATGGACACACATAAAAATAAAATAAAGTGAATAAAAGATTTCAGTTCAAATTTCTGTACCCTTTCAGTGGCTGATTAAAACCAAAACAGGATTAAAATAAGCAAATAAAATGATTAAAAGTTTGGCTTGAAATTACTTTGATTTTAAAATATAGCCTAGAAAAACTAACATTATCTTAGTACCAGACATTTGTGAAATTTTTCAGCACACGGAATCACTCTGTATTTACTTTTTGGCTAATCAACACTCATCTTTCAGAGGAGTGAAATCATCTTCATTTTGTTCCAGACGAGTTTGGTGCAAGCTGATCAAAACACCTGTGAAAGCTTTCATCATCATTTTCTTTAAAAGTGGTATCACACAGGAGAAGAGAATGCAGAACAGGAACAACACCGTTAGAAGAGGAGTGCAGATCTTCAAAAGGAGATGCCACCATGGTCCAGAGATGAACCATGACCAAAGATCTACAGGGTTTGCTCCTCTAGTCCCACTTTCAACATAGTTCTTGAGATCACTCAGATCATGTAAAGCATCATGGATGTCTCCTCCTGTTCCTGTTTCATCTGGGATGTAGGTGCAGCATGTTTCTCCAATGATTTTACATACGCCGCCTTGTGATGCTGTCAACAAATCAAGGACAACACGATTCTGCAAGATCATCTGTTTCAGTCCGCTCAGTTCGCTCAGGGTCCCATTTGCCAAATGATAGGTGTCGTTGATAAGACGGAGGAGGGCATATCTGTTGACTTCAACGTGATCTCGTACCTCACCGACTCCCACAAATGGGAAGAGTCCTTGGAAGAATTTCTCTCCTCCATTCCAGATCCTAAATTCCCATGGAACGCCGGTGGTAGTGGTAAGCCCTCCCCATCTTTTTACCTCAGGCATTGGGGACCGTCTTGTCCGGTGGGCTGAGGGTATCAGCGCTTTCCTCAGTACGAACATTGGGTTGGATAGGGGGACCAAAGCACAAAGGCCCCCCCAATCAGGTGGTAGTGCAGTGTAGGCTCTGTGACCACACAAGAAATACCAGTCAGTTAATACACGAGAGCCTTTGTCACCTGGTACTGACAAGCTGCAGTGGGTGCTCTTCTGACGTCCTCTCGTTTGCAGGCTGACATTGAAGGGTCTTTGTTCAAGGAGTTGCGTGCAGTCTGTGACATCTTCAAACTTTGAACAGTTGGCCTTTGCATATGGCCGCCCTGCTCTGCAGAAAACACAGTGGATGTAGTTCGGTGCATTCTTTTTTCTTGTTATATCACAGAAGGAATACACTTTGTCACATAAGTTCCAGGGTACCAGGCCCACTGGAGTGGTTCCGTTGTTGTAAACACAGTATCCCAGAGCTCCAACTGACAAATGGGACACCGTGATCAGTTCAGGTAGTTTTATCGACATCTGGGGTAGGGGCATCACGTCTGAGGTGATACTGCAGTTTGAAGCAAAGTCGTATCCCATAGAAGCCATGGCCAAACGTCTGTCTAGGTCTGTGTGGGTGTTCTTTACCTCGTTGGACAGTGGCACTGAGTAGTCACGTTTAGCCCAGCTGCCTGTTCCTGCGTGGGTGCTCAGACCATACAGACACGCTTGTTGAGCTGTGGACACAGCTGCTGGTCGGAGGCCTGAGTTTTGGGTGGCATAAGGCAGATGGGCACAGACATAACAGTTAGTAGCTTCACCTTCATAGGCTGTTTTGTTCATTAGTTGCCACCACAAGTTGGTGCTGTAGTCATGTGGGTGTTCTGAATCAGCTTTCAGCAGGTTGTTGAGGTCACTATTGGCTATGTGCCATGCTGCAGTCACAATGCAGTAGAGAGTCCACCTGGCATGTGGAGCCCCCATTGTTGCTCAGCTTACAGAATTACTGATCTCAAAATAGTCCTAACAGAACAGGGTCGTTGGTTTCTTCACTGGGTTTGAGATGACGCACTCTAAATTGCTGCGCCCCCTTTGTAGCCAGTCATCCACCACTGTTCTAATGACCTAAGAGTCCAGTACCTTATGCAGCTTGCAGTGACTGAGATGGATCCAGGAAGATCTTTCGGCGATTTTGACAGCAGTTGGTGTACTCAACAGTACTTGATACGGTCCTTCCCAACGTGGACACGCCCAAGATTTTCGTTTGACCACTCGGATGAAGACCCAGTCACCCGGTGTCACTGCTGTCGTTTCTTCCTGGGGAAACAGAGAATCAGAAGGCAGTAAAATTGTCTTTGACACTTCCTTTTCTTTAAGTGTTTTTATCATGTAATCTGCTAAAGTCTGTTCTTCATCTGCTTTTTGCAGATCTGGTGAGAAAAGAGGCATTCGGTATGGTCTGCCATGAATTATCTCAAAAGGGGTCAGACCATTAGTTGTTGGAGTGATTCTCATGTACAATTTCACAATGTCTAGGCACTCTGGCCATGGACGTTTTGTGGTGTCCATGGTTTTTCTTAACCTGGATTTGATTGTACCGTTTGTTCGTTCGACCAGTCCGGCGCTTTGGGGATGATAGGCACAATGATTTTTTAAAGTCAAGCCTAGGTGCATAGCCATGTCACGTATGACCTGATTAACGAAATGAGGTCCATTATCACTGTATATCGTTTCTGGGATCCCGTGTACAGGAATAATATCTTTACAAATGGCTTTAGCAACTGTGAGAGCGTCTGCATGTTTACTTGGCCTTATTTCCACCCATCTTGAAAAAGAATCAATCATTACAAGACAGTATTTGTATTGACCACTAGGTGACAATTCAATGAAGTCCATGTACATTCTTTGAAATGGGTAATTAGGTGTTGGAAAAGAGCCCCTTTTAGGTCTCAAATTACCCTGTGAGTTGTGTCTGATGCAAACAAGACAAGCTTTACAAAAACCTTTCAAAAATGAATCAAGGCCAAAAGTGGTAAAATGTCTTTGAATCATGTCAATCATCCCAGCACTTGAAACATGGCACAGCCCATGAGCTACAATTGCTGCAGCTTTGAACAGAGATTTTGGTAGAACTGGTTTATTATTTATATGATATAAACCGTTCTCATCATGATTTTGCTGGGCATTTCGGGCCTCCCACATCTGTTTTTCCTGCTTTGGAGCAGCTTTTTGCATATCCAAAAGAACTGATTTATTAATCATGTCTTCATTCAGTGAGCTCATCAAAAAACATGAGCCATAAATTCCCTTAGCAGCTTCTTTAGCTACAAAATCAGCAAATCTGTTACCATTTGAAACAAAGTCTGTGTTTCTGGTGTGAGCAGTGCATTTGCAAACAGAAATGTTGTTTGGTTTGTGGATGGAATTTAAAAGTTCTGTCAAAAGTTTTGCATGTGTCACAGGTTTCCCACTAGATGTCAACATACCCCTGTTTTCCCATTGCTTGGCAAAGTAAAACAGAGTTGAGAAGGCGTACTGGCTGTCCGTGTAAACAGTAACACTTTGTCTTTCAGCCAGCTGGCATGCGCGTGTGAGTGCAATTATTTCTGCAGCCTGAGCTGAGTGATGGTGGGACAGCTGCTTTGCTTCTATGATAACGTCAGGGAGCTGGACAATTGCATAACCAGTCTGAGTTTTTCCTGTGTCAGTCCTGAAACATGATCCGTCCACAAACCAAACTAACCCGTCAGTCAGAGGTGTGTCAGTTAAATCAGATCTGGGCAAACGAACCTGTTCAGTGATTTCTAAACAGCTGTGAGGTGTTCCGTCATCTGGGAGTGGAAGAAATGTTGCTGGGTTTAAGACATTACAACGTTTGATGTTTATGTGGCTCTGTGATAACAAAAGTGCAGTGTAGGAGAGGTGGCGAGCTGGGGACAGGATGTTCATTTTGCTCTGCAGCAACAACACGTCCACGGCATGAGGTACAAGGAGGTCTGTCTCATGAAACAAGATCAAGTCAGCTGTGATCTGCACAGCCATTGCAGCAGCACAAACTGCTTGAACGCACGGTGGCAAAGCCAATGCCACAGAGTCTAATTTCTTTGAGTAAAAACCAAGAGGTTTCATTTTGTCTCCATGCTTTTGCAGAAGAACTGATGTCATAAAGCTGTTTCTACAATCAACAGTCAGTGTAAAACGTTTTGAATAGTCAGGCAGAGTCAAAGAAGTTGTTTGAATGAGTTTCTGCTTCAATGTTAAGAAGGCTTGCTTCGCGGGCTCAGTCCAAGTGATTTTGTCTGTCAAGGTCATAGGAGTGTCATAGATCAAACAGAGCAAAGGTTGTGTCAGCTCGGCGTAATGTGGGATATAATATCTACAAAAATTACTGAGACCAAGAAAACTCATCATTTGTTTTTTTGTTTCAGGCCTCGGTGCGTCAGCAATGGCCTGTTTTCTTTTCTGCTGTATCTGTTTTCCATCAGCTGATAGTGTATGTCCCAAATAACTGATTTCAGTCTGTACCCACTGTATCTTAGATCTGCTCACTTTGTTACCTGTTTGTGCTAAATGTTTCAGCAGTGTGATTGAGTCACGTCTGCATGCTTCTTCTGTTGGTGATCCGACTAAAATGTCATCCACGTAAACCAACAACTGACTACCTTCACTCAACACAAGGTCAGACAAGCATGACATGATGGCTTGTGTAAATATTGTGGGGCTAAATGTGAGGCCCTGCGGAAGCCGAGTGAACGTAAATCTTGTTTTTTCAAAAGTAAACGCGAACCAGAACTGTGAGTCAGTGTGAATGGGTATGCTGAAGAATGCATTACTGAGATCAATCACTGTAAAATATTTGTTGTCTGGATTTAAAGAGTTCAGCAGAGTGTGGGGGTCTGGAACGTTTGGGGCGATCGATTGTATCGCCTCGTTCACAGCCCTCAGATCCTGGACAAGTCTCCAATCCTCCCTGTTGGCCTTTTGAACAGGAAAGATAGGGGTATTGCAGGGGGAATCAGAACACTTTCTAATTACACCTGCTTTCAATAAATCAGAAATGACTGGTGTAATGCCTTTCACGGCCTCCGGTTTCAGTGGATACTGTTTAACCACTGGTCGCCAATCTGATTTTGGCTTTATTTGTACTGGAGGGATGGAATTCAATAACCCAACATCTGAAGGCCCAGAAGACCATAATGTTTCAGGTAATTGTCTCAGGTCTGCCTCATCACGTTCTGAGAGGAGCACCATGTCTGATTGTCATAAGGAGAGAGCATGCACTCTGGGTTCACACATCAGAACCAAACAAAGCTGTTTCTTCCACATTTTGCACGACGCACTGTATGACCATTCATTTTGTGGGGGAGAGAAGTCTGTGGAAACAGCCGCTGTTCTGATCTGAAAACCCACATCTCTCCATTGCATGTCGTTTGGTTTAAACAAACATATGTGTGGGATTGTGTCCAGTTTGTAAAAATGCTTTTGTTGTTCAGGCAGGAGAACTGTTGCAGCGGCGAGAGAATGTCTGTCGGTGTATAGCTCAGCGATCGCCATGGTGACCTGCTTTTCTGCCAGAAAAGCATTTATGTAGTCTGTGTCATCTTGTTTAAGAATATTCATTGTTAAATGTAGCTGACTTAAAGGCATTTCATCTTCAAGGGCTGTTAACACACTTCCTGCCTCCTGCATCAATGTAGAAGCAGCTGCCAGGTTATTAGTTGAACCCAGATCATATGAGCAGAAAACGTCAATAAGGCTTTGATTTGCATAAATCTGTGTTTTATTTAATCTTGCTGCTCTCATCCCATCCTGGACGGGGACTACAGCAATGGCGAGTTTTGTCAACAAGTCTCTACCAAGAAGGTTAATTGGACAATCAGGTGATATCACGACGTTTGCTGAGAAGGAGTAGCCAGTTTCTTCATCTGTGAAGTGTACTGGTTT
>JBBPBX010105581.1:0-11565 GCA_038048925.1 Garcialebias charrua | reverse complement strand
GATGTTGTGGACCAGCTGGTTTTAGATGTTGTGGACCAGCTGGTTTTAGATGTTGTGGACCAGCTGGTTTTAGATGTTGTGGACCAGCTGGTTTTAGATGTTGTGGACCAGCTGGTTTTAGATGTTGTGGACCAGCTGGTTTTAGATGTTGTGGACCAGCTGGTTCTAGATGTTGTGGACCAGCTGGTTTTAGATGTTGTGGACCAGCTGGTTCTAGATGTTGTGGACCAGCTGGTTTTAGATGTTGTGGACCAGCTGGTTTTAGATGTTGTGGACCAGCTGGTTTTAGATGTTGTGGACCAGCTGGTTTTAGATGTTGTGGACCAGCTGGTTTTAGATGTTGTGGACCAGCTGGTTTTAGATGTTGTGGACCAGCTGGTTTTAGATGTTGTGGACCAGCTGGTTTTAGATGTTGTGGACCAGCTGGTTTTAGATGTTGTGGACCAGCTGGTTCTAGATGTTGTGGACCAGCTGGTTCTAGATGTTGTGGACCAGCTGGTTCTAGATGTTGTGGACCAGCTGGTTTTAGATGTTGTGGACCAGCTGGTTTTAGATGTTGTGGACCAGCTGGTTTTAGATGTTGTGGACCAGCTGGTTTTAGATGTTGTGGACCAGCTGGTTTTAGATGTTGTGGACCAGCTGGTTTTAGATGTTGTGGACCAGCTGGTTTTAGATGTTGTGGACCAGCTGGTTCTAGATGTTGTGGACCAGCTGGTTTTAGATGTTGTGGACCAGCTGGTTTTAGATGTTGTGGACCAGCTGGTTTTAGATGTTGTGGACCAGCTGGTTCTGGAAGTTGTGGACCAGCTGGTTTTAGATGTTGTGGACCAGCTGGTTCTGGATGTTGTGGACCAGCTGGTTCTAGATGTTGTGGACCAGCTGGTTCTAGATGTTGTGGACCAGCTGGTTTTAGATGTTGTGGACCAGCTGGTTTTAGATGTTGTGGACCAGCTGGTTTTAGATGTTGTGGACCAGCTGGTTTTAGATGTTGTGGACCAGCTGGTTTTAGATGTTGTGGACCAGCTGGTTCTAGATGTTGTGGACCAGCTGGTTTTAGATGTTGTGGACCAGCTGGTTTTAGATGTTGTGGACCAGCTGGTTTTAGATGTTGTGGACCAGCTGGTTTTAGATGTTGTGGACCAGCTGGTTTTAGATGTTGTGGACCAGCTGGTTTTAGATGTTGTGGACCAGCTGGTTTTAGATGTTGTGGACCAGCTGGTTTTAGATGTTGTGGACCAGCTGGTTTTAGATGTTGTGGACCAGCTGGTTTTAGATGTTGTGGACCAGCTGGTTTTAGATGTTGTGGACCAGCTGGTTTTAGATGTTGTGGACCAGCTGGTTTTAGATGTTGTGGACCAGCTGGTTTTAGATGTTGTGGACCAGCTGGTTTTAGATGTTGTGGACCAGCTGGTTTTAGATGTTGTGGACCAGCTGGTTTTAGATGTTGTGGACCAGCTGGTTTTAGATGTTGTGGACCAGCTGGTTTTAGATGTTGTGGACCAGCTGGTTTTAGATGTTGTGGACCAGCTGGTTTTAGATGTTGTGGACCAGCTGGTTTTAGATGTTGTGGACCAGCTGGTTTTAGATGTTGTGGACCAGCTGGTTTTAGATGTTGTGGACCAGCTGGTTTTAGATGTTGTGGACCAGCTGGTTTTAGATGTTGTGGACCAGCTGGTTTTAGATGTTGTGGACCAGCTGGTTTTAGATGTTGTGGACCAGCTGGTTCTAGATGTTGTGGACCAGCTGGTTCTGGATGTTGTGGACCAGCTGGTTCTAGATGTTGTGGACCAGCTGGTTCTAGATGTTGTGGACCAGCTGGTTCTGGATGTTGTGGACCAGCTGGTTTTAGATGTTGTGGACCAGCTGGTTTTAGATGTTGTGGACCAGCTGGTTTTAGATGTTGTGGACCAGCTGGTTTTAGATGTTGTGGACCAGCTGGTTTTAGATGTTGTGGACCAGCTGGTTTTAGATGTTGTGGACCAGCTGGTTTTAGATGTTGTGGACCAGCTGGTTTTAGATGTTGTGGACCAGCTGGTTTTAGATGTTGTGGACCAGCTGGTTTTAGATGTTGTGGACCAGCTGGTTTTAGATGTTGTGGACCAGCTGGTTTTAGATGTTGTGGACCAGCTGGTTTTAGATGTTGTGGACCAGCTGGTTTTAGATGTTGTGGACCAGCTGGTTTTAGATGTTGTGGACCAGCTGGTTTTAGATGTTGTGGACCAGCTGGTTTTAGATGTTGTGGACCAGCTGGTTTTAGATGTTGTGGACCAGCTGGTTTTAGATGTTGTGGACCAGCTGGTTTTAGATGTTGTGGACCAGCTGGTTTTAGATGTTGTGGACCAGCTGGTTTTAGATGTTGTGGACCAGCTGGTTTTAGATGTTGTGGACCAGCTGGTTTTAGATGTTGTGGACCAGCTGGTTTTAGATGTTGTGGACCAGCTGGTTTTAGATGTTGTGGACCAGCTGGTTTTAGATGTTGTGGACCAGCTGGTTTTAGATGTTGTGGACCAGCTGGTTTTAGATGTTGTGGGTGGACCAGCTGGTTCTGGATTTTTGGGTTTCTCCTCTATGTTTTCTGGTCTTAGAACTTTTGAAGTTCTTTAGATTTCTCAGGGTTGTGCAGGTGCAGAGCCATATAAAGTGAGAGTTGCGACACTCCCATAGAGTTCCATTGTAAGAATGGAATGCGGAAGTCACGTGGGTCATGGAGGGGGCGATTTGTTCCATGGCTCTGGTTAAAGGAGAAATGAAAAGTGTTTTTAAGCTAATAGTAGTCTAATGAAAAGCATAAAATAAGCTTGTTGAGAAATTTTCACAAGTCAAAAATGTCATCCTAACTCAAATTTAGACTTTGCAAAGTGAAAAAATTCTCATCTGGTGTTTTTGACCCCCCTCCCCCTGCCTGCTCTCCGTCCCCTGAATATGACATAGGCAGTGCAATGGTCGTCCCTCATACAGTAATATTAGTGTGTGTATCTAGTTGTGGACAAAAAGATTTCAGTGTGTAGCAATTAGGGATGCAGCAAAAAAAATCTATTTTTTAAAGAATCAAGATTCTTAGTCCTGGCGATTCAGAATCGATTCTAAAAGCCCCAAAATCGATTTTAAAACTTTTTTTAAAATTTATATTGTATTTTTACCGCTCCTGTGCATTCGGCCGCTGTAGAATTTTGGCCGTGTAGGGCCACCGTAGTTAGTTAGCCAGGCAGCTCCCTGCTAGCAAGGAGGGAGACAGCATGTTTCAACTTGCTCCTTCATCTTTAAAAATCATTTTAGATCCTACTATGTTCTGGGGAAGACAGAGCTTAACAAGACATTGGTAACTGTTTCAGGACATTTTCAACACCCCCATTTCCACGTTAGCATACGGCGCTAGCATGCTAACGTTAGCATACGGCGCTAGCATGCTAACGTTAGCATACGGCGCTAGCATGCTAACGTTAGCATGCGGCGGCTAACGCACAGCTATTCGTATTTCCAGGATAGAAATGCCCATTAATGCACTAAATCACCAAACTGTTTTTGACAAACTAAAGTGATATCCTTCAGATTCAAAAAAGTCTTCTGCTTCCATTTTAAATGACAGACAGGAGGACAGTAATGATGGGTTTATAGCTTCAGTGTTATTGTAAGATAGCAAAGGAGGTCTTAATTGTGTCATAAAAGTGCGTCCAGAAAATGACTACAGAAATCACTGCACTTCAGCATGTAGCAGGAAAAATGTAAAAAACTATTTCTTTAAGCTACTGACTTGAAAAAAGCATACTAAGTATGTTTATGTGTGTTGTTTACTATATGAAATTCTTGTTATATCGATTTTTTCAGATTTGATTACATTTCTCCTTTAAAGTCTGAAGCTGCCTGCAGTAGCGCTCCGTCGCCGCCAGAGGGCGCAGCTCCACAAGGTTTCCATTGCCGTTGTTTGGAACGACTGACCGCCTGTCGGCGACATCAAAAGCCGTTTACGCATTGGCCAACCCTCCCCGGCTCTCCCAGCTTCTAACCCGGGTTCGGCGTCTTCGCATTTACCTTTTCCGCCCGGGATCCACCCTTGTTCTGGAACCATGTCCACCGTGGTTCTATCGGGCCGAGCCCCGTACGGACCCAGTTTCACGTCATGTACTGCTCATTTGATTCGTTGTTTGCAGCAGGGGCGGGACTCATTCAAACAACCTCAGCGCGAGGGTTGAATTTCATTCAAATTTAACTACAGAAACGAGAAACCCCTAAAACAATTGTTAGCTGAATTAGTTTTTCTGAGTTAAATTTTTGTTAATAACTGATCACAAATCAGCTTATGTTACAACGTAAATAACACGAAGCGCACACCCATTTCCGCCTTTCAGCGCGACCTGAATGTCATTAAACAATAACTAATATTGTCTAACTGTTGCGCGCAGCCAGGGTTTTAAAATATAACGAATAATCTCTAACTTTTACGTGCAGCTAAAATGTTAAGAGGAGTGATTCCTATATGGGTAAGGTGGACACCTGAAAATCCAGTCCGCTGGTATAGCTCAAAGAGTTAATGCATTGTCGTTTTGACCCGGCGAAGCGGGTTCGCTTCCCGCCTGGGACAAAGTTATTTTACTTTTTTTTTTTTATTGGAGTAAATAAAAAGGAGTTTGTTAACCAAACAAACTCCTTTTTATTTAAAAGAAAATGTGAATAAAGAAAAAAAAAGTAAAATAACTTTGTCCCAGGCGGGAAGCGAACCCGCTTCGCCGGGTCAAAACGACAATGCATTAACTCTTTGAGCTATACCAGCGGACTGGATTTTCAGGTGTCCACCTTACCCATATAGGAATCACTCCTCTTAACATTTTAGCTGCACGTAAAAGTTAGAGATTATTCGTTATATTTTAAAACCCTGGCTGCGCGCAACAGTTAGACAATATTAGTTATTGTTTAATGACATTCAGGTCGCGCTGAAAGGCGGAAATGGGTGTGCGCTTCGTGTTATTTACGTTGTAACATAAGCTGATTTGTGATCAGTTATTAACAAAAATTTAACTCAGAAACACTAATATATATATATCCAGCTAACAATTTTTTTTTTTGCCGAGTCTCCTCTCTTAAAACACGAACACTCCACCCACGTGAAGAGAGCACCCCACCCACTTCCAGAGAACTGCCCACCCACTTCAAGGCGGCTCTGCGGCAAATGCGTAATGAACGCGGGTGGCCCAGTGCCACCCAGGGGCGGCACGGGCCATTGAGGGCTGGCCAATGCGTAAACGGCTTTTAGCCGTTTAAGAGTGTCGGAACTCTCTATATATATGGCTCTGTGCAGGTGGTTAGAGGAGAGACAGACTCCTCCTCCTCACCTGTCTCTCCTCTTACCACCTGCACAACCTCCAACGACCGCCACCGGTGCTGTTGACAACGGTGTCAGCAGAAATTGTGCTACTGTTAGTAGAAGACCACGAGGAGGGAAACGTGTCAGGAGACAGAGGAGAAGAGGAAAGTGAAGAATGTAGGACTGAGGGTTGCAACTCTAAATGTGGGGACAATGACAGGCAAAGGTAGAGAGCTGGCTGACATGATGCAGAGAAGGAAGGTAGATGTTTTATGTGTCCAAGAGACCAAGTGGAAGGGCAGCAAGGCCCACAGTATTGGAGCAGGGTTCAAACTTTTCTGGTTCCAGTTCTAATAGATGGGCTCACAGTTTCTGGTTCCAGTTCTAATTGTATTACTAAAATAATGATAACAGAATATGATAGAAGTTGTCCAAAAATTGAAAAGTGGAAGCAGAACACTCCCAGTCTCTTTTCACACTGATGCCTCAAACAAGGTGAAGATGAACCATGTTTTATTAATGATAGTTTTCTACAAATGGATACACCTGATATATACAAATAAAAACATGATAAAACTTTTACTTTACTTTACTACAAACATAATTATGCATACTTCTACACATGTTTAAAAAAATTCAACAGTTTATGGCGCCGCCACTGCACTCTACCCTTTTCCGGCTCAAGACCATGGCCTCGGATTTGGAGGAACTGATCCTCATCCCGGCCGCATCACACTCGGCTGCAAACCGCTCAGTGAAAGCTGTAGATCACGATCTGATGAAGCCAATAGGACCACATCATCTGCAAAAAACAGAGAAGCGATTCTAAGGCCACCAAAACGGATCCTCTCAACACCTTGGCTGCACCTAGAAATTTTGTCCATAAAAGTTATGAACAGAATCGGTGACAAAGGGCAACCTTGGCGGAGTCCAACTCTCACTGGAAACGAGCCTGACTTACTGCCGGCAATGAGGACCAAGCTCTGACATCGGTTCTACAGGGATCCAACAGCCCGTATCAAAGGGCCTGGTACCCCATATTTCCGGAGTACCCCCCACAGGGCCCCTCAAGGGACGCAGTCGAATGCCTTCTCCAAGTCCACAAAGCACATGTAAACTGGTTGGGCAAACTCCCACGCACCCTCCAGGACCCTGCTGAGGGTGTAGAGCTGGTCCAGTGTTCCACGACCAGCACGAAAACCACACTGCTCCTCCTGAATCAGAGGTTCGACTATCCGACGGACCCTCCTCTCCAGAACCCCTGAATAGACCTTACCAGGGAGGCTTAAGAGTGTGATCCCCCTATAGTTGGAACACACCCTACGGTCCCCCTTTTTGAATAGGGGAACCACCACCCCAGTCTGCCAATCCAAGGGAACTGCCCCCGATGTCCACGCAATATTGCAGAGTCACGTAAGCCAACACAACCCCACAACATCCAGAGCCTTAAGGAACTCTGGGCGAATCTCATCCACCCCTGGGGCCCTGCCACTAAGGAGCTTTGTAACCACCTCATTGACCTCAGCACCAGAGATTGGAGAGCCCGACCCAAAGTCCTCAGGCTCCACTTCCTTAGTGGAAGACGTGCCAGTGGGATTGAGGTCTTCAAAGTATTCTGCCCACCGACTCACGACATCCCGAGTTGAGGTCAGCAGCATGCCACCCCTACTATAAATAGTGTTGGTGGTGTACCGCTTTCTTTCCTGAGACGCCGGATGGTGGACCAGAATCGACTAGAAGTCGTATGGAAGTCATTCTCCATGGCCTCTCCGAACTCCTCCCACGCCCAAGTTTTTGCCTCAGCAACCACCCGAGCCGCATGCCGTTTGGACTGCCGGTACCCATCAGCTGCTTCCGGGGTCCCACAGGCCAAAAAGGCCCAATAGGACTCCTTCTTCAGCCTGACAGCATCCCTCACCGTCGGTGTCCACCACCGGGTTCGAGGGTTGCCACCGCAACAGGCACCAACAACCTTGCGGCCACAGCTCCGATAAGCCACCTCGAACATGGCCCACTCGGACTCAATGTGAATCTGAATGAAATGTCCCCCGCCTCCCTTGGAACGTGTTCAAAGCTCTCCCGGAGGTGGGAGTTAAAGCTCCATCTTACGGGAGACTCTGCCAGACGTTCCCAGCAAACCCTCACAATACATTTGGGTCTGCCAGGTCTGACCGGCATCCTCCCCCACCATCGGAGCCAACTCACCACCAGGTAGTGGTCAGTTGACAGCTCCGCCCCTCTCTTCACCCGAGTGTCCAAGACATGCGGCCGCAGATCAGATGAGATGACAACAAAGTCGATCATCGAACTGCGACCTAGGGTGTCCTGGTGCCAAGAGCACATATGGACACCCTTATGCTTGAACATGGTGTTCGTTATGGACAATCCATGACGAGCACAGAAGTCCAATAACAGAACACCACTCGGGTTCAGATCAGGGGGGCCGTTCCTCCCAACCACACCCCTCCAGGTCTCACTGTCATTGCCCACGTGAGCGTTGAAGTCCCCCAGTAGAACAAGGGAGTCCCCAGGAGGCGCACTCTCCAATACCCCCTCCAAGGACTCCAAAAAGGGTGGGTAATCTGAGCTGCCGTTTGGTGCATAAGCACAAACAACAGTCAGAACTAATGGTGTCGAAATTAGCGCGTTAATTATTTGCGTTATTTTATTTATTATGACGCGTTAAAATAAAATAACGCAATGATTATTTTGAAAAGCTTCCCCCCCGGATGCTAAATCTCACTTCCGGTTTCCGCTTGCTAACGCTGTTAGCGCATGCACTGTACCTGCACTCACATGCGATCACTGGACTTCTGCTAGCAATGATAACTATTTGGGTGTCACGGCTCACTTTATTGATGACAGCTGGAGCCTGCACTCCTTTGTTTTAACTGTGAGTAAATCTACCGAGCGCCAGGCATGCGCGCTACACATCCAGGCGGCCGCACACGAATGGAACATTGAGAAAAAAACAACGCTCGGGACAGACGGTGAAATCCCCCTGCTTACAGAGGCTGAGCTTGGAGAGCTGAAAAAGTTGGAGGAGCTACCTGAGCCATGCAGGTACGGTTTTATTTCTTTTTCTTTGTTGATATTGGTTAAGTCAGTGGGTCATTTAAGCTGTGTAAATAAACAAACCAAGTATGTGTGTGTGTTAAAAAATAAAATTTAATTCTTCTTTCTGCTCCCTTTTCATTCAGTGTTTTTCTTTTTGATGAATTTGCTTTTTTATTCTAAATGAATGAATAAATGAATTAAATTAAATAAAAGCTCTAATGAATTTTTTTCCAGTCAACCTTTACTTACACAGGTTAGTCTCAATGAGCCTCAAGGACTCATTTACAAGAGAGACCTGATTATTGTTTATTAATTTGTGTTTTCACAGGTATGTCACAGAAACTGGGTGGACAGAAGTACATCTCCTGTTCTGTGGTGCTGCCTGCCTTCTGCCACATGTTCAGAGTCATGGAGCCTTCAGATGATGACACTGTCAACATACTGTGATTCAAGAAGGCCTTTTGTGAAGACCTGGCTCAACGAAAGAAGAACTCCAATCTCACTTGGCTCAAGAATGCTACTGCACTTGATCCCAGGTTCAAGGACTTAAAATGCAAGTAATGTAGAGACTGGTTTGCCTTAGTAGCTGGATAAATGAAGAGGAGTAGATCTTATACATGTGGTTTAAAACAAAGCAGAAATGTTCTGTAAGGTTCTAAATTTCAGTTCACACTAATTCATACAGTTTATCAAACAGTAAAATGTTTTGAACCACAAAATGAATGTTTGCAATGCACTTTAGTTAGGTGCTGCATTTTCTTTACAAAATTATTTCTAGTTTTTAAACACTGTGTGAAAGTATAAGTTGCCTTAAAGAGTTTAATCGTGATTAATCGCGATTAATTTTAAAACTGATTTGCGATTAATTCGTTTAAAAAAATTAATCGATCAACACCCCTAGTCAGAACACATTCTACAATACTTGGGCGGAGGAGGCTACCCTCTCGTTCACCGGGGTGAACCCCAACGTACAGGCACCAAGATGGGGGGCAACCAGTATGCCCACTCCTGCTCTGCGCCTCTCACCAGGGGCAACTCCAGAGTGGAAGAGTGTCCAACCCCTCTCAAGGAAACTGGTTCCAGAGCCAGAGCCATGCGTTGAGGTGAGTCCAACTATTTCTAGCCGGAACCTCTCAACCTCACACACTAGCTCAGGCTCCTTCCCCACCAGAGAGGTGACATTTCACGTCCCAATAGCTTCTGTAGCCGAGGATCAGACCGCCAGGGTCCCTGCCCTCGGCCACCACCCATCCCACATTGCACCCAACCCCTTTGGCCCCTCCCACAGGTGGTGGGACCATGGAAGATATGTAAAAACCCTCAAATAAAAAAGGCTGCGTTTTCTTTTCCCCATGACAGTCACGTCAGCCTCAGACGTTGCTGCACCCCTGATACCATCACATTTACAAACTTTACCAGAGATTCAAACCAATAAATTACACAAATTACAGGAAACCATCATTTTTCTGAAAATTGGATTTACAGTAAAGAGCTTTAAATGCAATTTTAGGAAACTATAGAGAAGTCAAAAACTACTACTGTATACTGTATTTAGGAGGCAACGTGCACCACAGGATGAAAGTTGCAAGATTTAATTTTTTTTGTAAAATTGCTCACTAAAGCAGATATAAAAGCCATGGAATTTATTAATGAAAATAGTCAAACATAAAACTAGAACATTATTAATTTTATTCAGCATTTTGCTACTCCATTAACATGTGTGCTGTATATTATCTGTGCTCTGGAATTTTGCTTAGACACTAAACATGGTTAAAAGAATTAAGTCAAAAGTCAAAGTCAAAGTCAACTTTATTGTCAGATCTGCAATATGTACTGTACAGGACATACACAGGACCGAAATTGCGTTTCTCTCAGTCCCTCGGTGCAACAGTAAACATCTAAACATTGAAACACTGAAACATATAATAATAGACATAAGCATAAAATAGTAAAACTAACACTGTCCTGAGTTTTTGCATAGTGGTATAAGAGTATGAAAATTTACACCGACTCTAAAACTAAAACTAAAACATTAAACATTTAATGAACATAATATTGTCCTGAGTTTTTGCATACTAGTATAAAAAAAGAGTATAAAAAGTATAACTAAAATAAACTAAAGGTTTCTAGCATTGACATTTGCAAAGTGGCAAAGCAGCGTATGAGTTAATGTACACAGTATATGTATGAGGTAGTAGTTGATGTTGTTATAGAGGCAAAAAGTGGCATATGCAGTAAGGCACATTGGGCATCCTAAACAAGACCGGTCAGAGCACACTGTATATGTATCAGCAGCGGTGCAGATATTAGAGTAGTGTAAATGTAAACAGTAGCAATTAAATATAAGCAGTAGTAATAAAAGTAAACAGTATTAATAAATGTAAACAGAGAATGTAAACAGTACCATGACTATAGGCAGCGATGCAATCAGCAAGACAAAATCAGCAAGACAAAATATTTTAGAGCATAAAACCTGATTTTAAATTTGAGGAATATCCTTTTAGTTTTTCTTATTCTTGTGTAAAACAAGAGATGCAACAAGGCAGCAGCTCACGTGACCAGGCCTGAGAAAACTCTGCATCCTTTGGCATTACTGTACATGGAAAGAAGCTGACTGGAGGTCGGGAGCTGTTGCCATGGTGACAGAGGCTCTACCTAGCAACAACTATGTGGCACTTTGGTATTTAGGAGGGAGAGCACAGATGGAAAAGGTGCACTGACTGAGCTGGAAGCAGAATCTTTATTTCATTAAACAGTGAATGCTCAGCCAACATTCACACATTTACAGAACATTTAAAGGTGCAACATATAAAATAAAAGTAAAAATCAAGACTAAAAGGTTGAATGGTTTCTTTATGTTATCCATATTGTGAGTGAGGCAGCATGTGTTCAGTCACAGGACAGTAATGTGCTCAACAGAATGTCAGCCTATCAAATCACTGTTTTTAATAGTCAACATAAAAAGAAGCAGCAGTCAGACAACCAGATCAAACTGTGCTGTTCATGTCAATTCTGTTGGATCTTAAATGTAAAAATCACCAGTGAGCCTCCTCCTGGTTTAAATAAACATTTATTTCTCTAACTCACCGTATTACATAGGTGCGGAACGGTATGATGTGCTGCATAACTGCAGGAATGTGCAACCATATTCTTATCTGTGGAAGAGACAAAACTAAAATTATTAATCATCAAAACATGTCGTCACAGAA
>JBBPBX010105580.1:0-11566 GCA_038048925.1 Garcialebias charrua | reverse complement strand
TGTAAACAGAGAATGTAAACAGTATTATGATTATAGGCAGTGATGTAATACAGACATTAGTGCAAGTATGAGAAGTAGTGCAAACTGTATGAGCACATGACCGAGAGTTTAGTGAAAACCCGTTTGATGACACAGAGTCTAGTGTTAAAAACTTTGTGTTGAGTGATAATATGTGAGAAAGTTTTAGTGTTAAGGCAGTTCAAATGGGAGGGGAGGCAGAGCAGGCAGAGTGTTTAGCATTCTGACTGCCTGATGAACAGAGCTGTCTCTCAGTCTGCTGGTTCGAGCCTGGAGACTCCTCAGTCTCCTCCCTGATGGCAGCAGTCTGAAGCAGCTGTGTAGTGGGTGTGTGGGATCACCTGCCATGCAGTGGGCTTTCCGAGTGAGGCGTTTGCTGTGTAAGTCCTGCAGTGAGGGCAAGGAGGTGCCCACGATCTTCTCAGCTGCTCTCACAATGCGCTGGAGGCTCTTGCGGCAGGATGCAGTACATGCACCAAACCACACAGTGATGCAGCTGGTCAGGACACTTTCTATGGCACCTCTGTAGAAGGTGCTCATGATGGGGGTTGAAGCTCCAGCCCTTTTCAGCTTGCGGAGAAAGTAGAGACGCTGGTGAGCCTTCTTTGCCAGTGCTGCAGTGTTCCTGCTCCAGGACAGGTCCTTTGAGACGTGCACTCCCAGGAACTTGGTGCTGTCTACTCTCTCCACTGCGGTGCTGTTGATGGTCAGAGGGGCATGTTGGGCATCCCTCTTCCTGAAGTCCACAACAATCTCCTTTGTCTTCTCCACGTTGAGAGTGAGATTGTTGTGTCCGCACCACAAGGCCAGGCGGCTCACCTCGTTCCTGTAGTCCGTCTCATCGTTGTTGCTGATGAGACCTACCACTGTTGTGTCGTCCGCAAACTTGATGAAGTGGTTGGAGCTGTACGATGGTGTGCAGTCGTGTGTTAGCAGGGTGAATAGAAGGGGGCTCAGCACACATCCTTGTGGGGCCCCTGTGTTCAATGTGATGGTGCTAGATGTGTTACTCCCGATCCGTACTGTCTGTGGTCTCCCGGTCAGGAAGTCTAGCAGCCAGTTACACATTGAGGTGTTCAGCCCCAGACTGTCCAGTTTAAGGATGAGCTGTTGGGGGATGATGGTGTTAAATGCCGAGCTGAAGTCGATGAACAACATTCTAACATAGGAGTCCTTCGTGTCCAGATGTGTGAGAGCTGTGTGAAGGGCAGAGGAGATGGCATCGTCGGTTGAGCGATTAGGTCGGTATGCAAATTGGAAGGGATCCAGGGAGTCAGGGAGGACAGATGTGATGCTTTTCATGACTAGCCGTTCAAAGCACTTCATCAGGATGGGGGTGAGTGCTACTGGGCGATAGTCATTGAGGCATGCGGGCGTTGCATGCGGGCGTTGCATGCGGGCGTTATACTTGTCAAACTGAAAAATAAATCAAACAAAATGAAGCAGACAAGTGGATAATAACAGAAAATTAAAATTATAAAATAAATTGAATTGAATGAATAAATGTCATCCTCATTTTTGGAATAGGTGAGAAAACAGAATACACGAAGTTGGTGGAGCAGCACTTCTGGTTGTCCTTAAAGAGACTCTGGCTCCTCTTTATGAGGAGTCTTCCTGATCTCAGATTAGGATTCATTTGAATATGAATACCGGTACATCTAAACCTAAAGATGCACATAGAGTTCCTTATGATGAATGACAACTTCCAGCTCATTCAGCTCTGGAGTTGAGCTTTTCTTGGTGCAGATTATATTGTTGGCATCACCCAGCTGCAACTCCTTGGCTGGTGTCAAGACATTTTGATATCAAGTGTGAAACAGCTGGAGTGAGATTTTTTTGCCCCTCCAAGCTTGAGGCCACAATCCACATTTGGAAAAAGGAGGATTGCCAGTTCCAGGATCAGACTGAGCTGCTGCTTCAAGTGGAAAAGTTGAAGCATTGTGGGCTCTGGTTCGTGTGTTCTGTTTGGACAGTTTGCCAGAGGATCGTTACCAGCTCAGTCAATTACATGCTCTCTGGCTGCTTTTTGAAAGCACAAATTGCACAGTGAGCATACAAAGTACATCTATAGCTCTGAATGTGACAAAGAGGAAAGAAAACCTGTGGTTTCCATTGTAACATATGCAGACCAATACTCTGACTAAAAATCCATAGACGCAAAGTTCTCTTTATTTCCACCTACATCATAACTCTGGAATGACATCAGATTAGAACAGACTATAAATGCAAGTATTCAAGACAAAATCTTAGAAGTAAAAAAAAAAAATCTGCATTTTGTTCAGATTGCCTTTTCCATCTACATTTCTACAGTATATTTTTTGGTAAATGGATGGTCAATGGAGCTTATTTATATAGCACTTTCCAGCCCCAAAGCGCTTTACAATACCAACCATCCACCCATTCATACGCACATTCATACACCGGTAGCGGCAGACTGCCATGCAAGGTGCTTTCCAGTCCTACCGGGAGCAACTCGGAGTTAATTGTCTTGCCCAGGGACACAACGACACATGGTGTGGGGAACCGGGATTCGAACCTCCAACCTTCCGATCGGGGGACGACTGCCATTACCACTACGCCACGGCCGCCCTGTTTGTTTCTATGGTCTGTATAAATATTGATCTCGAACTGTGGCATAAAATTGAGAAAACTGAAAGATTTGAACGTGATGCAAATATCACAATACAGTTCAACAAATTATAAAACAATTAATTTAAAAAATGCAACATGGAGAAAATTTGGTATCCTGATTGAATCCTAGCAGGTTATGTTCATCCACGGTAGAGTTGCATTTGTGTCCAAAAAATTTGACCCGACCCGGCTCCAGCCCGTAGCCATCCTTTCCGAAAACCACCCGACCTGACAAATTATCAGTAATTACAAGTCTGAACCTGAAAACCCCCAACATTTTAAATTAAGCTTTGATTGCATAGTTGATGGTCGACGGATGCACATGGCTGCATAAAAGGGGAAAAAGATTGGAGCTAAGGGGGTGTTTGTGTTTTCATGGCCATCAAAGCGCATCAAATCTCTGCTTCTGCCTGCATTCTGCATTATTCAGACACGGACCCTGCTCTGACATGTCAGATATTTTAGGACCTCACTTGTTTGGCTCGTCAGCCTCGTGTGTCCACTGAGTGCAGCCAGCGGCTGAATGAACGTCCATTTGGGCTTTGATGGATCGCTGTCTGGAAGTAGTCCATCTGAAGCTTAACTGAACGTTTTTTATATATTTTTTATTTTTAATTTTTAACCTCTTTCAAAGCTGGTGAGCGAGTGGTCAAATGGCCGCATGCGGCTGGTGATTTTATAGTAAGCCATGTTGCCATATAATTGGATCATCAGCCACACGTCTGCACAACACCGGCCCGGCCCGCATATTAAGCGCATGATTATTGTTACGATCCAACGTGGTGTGGGAGGGGTGAGTCCAGTGGTGCAGACGGACACTCAGAGACACGTGTAGAAAAAGTAAAAAATACTTTAATAACAAAAACTCAAAAGCTCAATTGTGGCTGTAATACAAAAACTTCAACATGACGAGTTGTACTCACAAAAACCAAGGAGCTGCAAAAGACACGACACACCAGGGAGGAAGATGAATGACCCGACAAAGACATGCACACAAATGCAAACTTATATACACAGACTAATTACCTATAATCATAAACACCTGAGAACGAGATGACACACAAACCTGAGACAGACAACATGCAAGACAGACCACCAGAGGGAGCCAGGCAAGGAAGGAGACGACCACCAGAGGGAGCCACTCTTACAGTACCTCCCCCTCAAAGACGCCCCCAGGCGTCCTCAAGGAACACCCCCAACAACCAGTTAGGGCACGAAGGAAAACACAGGGACAGGGGAACAGGACAAGGGACAAAAAGCTAAACACAAAGCCAAACTTGCAAAAACCAGAACTAAACAAAGACTAAAACCAGAAAACTAACAAGCGTCAAAATCAACAGCCGGCGTAGAAACACCGGGCACAGAGACGTCATCAGACGTAGTGACGTCATCGACGTGGAGACCCTCCATCGAAGCGGAGGCGTCAGAGAAGCGAGGACCCTCTGCAGCAGAGACGTCACCGGCGCGAGGACCCTCCGAAGACAGTAGAGGCGTCACCTGGCGCGGGAAACCCCCTGCAGACGTCGAGGCTCCAGCGGCGTGAGGACCCTCCGAAGTGAGTAGAGGCGTCATCAGCGCGGGAACCCCCTGTAGACGCCGAGGCATCAGCGGCGCGAGCACCCACGAAGCAGAGGCATCACTAGCGCAGAGACCCTCCGAAGACAGTAGAGGCGTCATAGGCGCGGGGACCCCTGAAGGCGTAGAGGCGTCAGCGGCGTAGGAACCCTCTGCAGATGGCGAAACCTCAGCGGCGCGCTCCGGGACCAGACGGCGAGGAAAAAACAGAACGGGCAGGTGAGAAAAATAAAGTCTGAACTGGGTGTGATCCATGTACTGATGAGAACAGAGACTGTAGGAGGTGGAAAAACTAATGGAGACTGCAGCAGGCATGAGAGCGGCCGTAGGAACTGCAGCTGCAGGGACCACGTCTATGACGGCTGCTCCTTTCGAGCAGAAACCGTCATCTTCTGTCTCTGGAAGGTTCCGCCCGCTGGACTCACTGTTTAGGTCGGGTCATTATGTTTGTTACAAGCACATGTTGGACAGGCAGAAACAAACTCCCTCACGTCTTTAGACATCGTGGGCCACCAGAAATGTTCTTTAGTGAGGTGCAACATGCGTGTGATACCAGGATGACATGTGAATTTTGCTGTGTGAAGCCAATGCAACACCTCACCAACCATAGAAGCAGGGACAAAAAGTCTTCCTGGAGGGCCCGTACCGGGGTCCGGCTTGAGTCGTTGTGCTTCTCGAATGTCATTCTCAATGGTCCAGGTCATGGCTCCAACTGTCTTCGGAGGGTCCTCGCGCCGGTGATGTCTCTGCTGCAGAGGGTCCTCGCTTCTCTGATGCCTCCGCTTCGATGGAGGGTCTCCACGTCGATGATGTCACTACGTCCGATGACGTCTCTTTGCCCGGTGTTTCTACGCCGGCTGTTGATTTTGACACTTAGTTTTCTGGTTTTAGTCTTTGTTTAGTTCTGGTTTTTGCAAGTTTGACTTTGTGTTTAGCTTTTTGTCCCTTGTCCTGTTCCCCTGTCCCTGTGTTTTCCTTCGTGCCCGCCCTTACCAAACCCCCTGCAGGTCTCCTCATGCCTCTACCTTCCCCTGGTCGTCCATGGTCCCACATCGCCTTAGATTTTGTCACCGGTCTTCCTCTATCAGAAGGTAACTCTGTCGTTTGCACTGTGGTTGACAGATTCTCTAAAGCCGCTCACTTCATCCCTCTGACCAAGCTGCCTTCTGCATTTGAAACGGCACAGTTGGTGGTGAACCATGTTTTCCGTCTGCACGGTATTCCGCTTGATATTGTGTCTGACAGGGGGCCACAATTCGTCTCTCAAGTGTGGAAGGCATTTTGTGACGCTTTGGGTGCCACCTCCAGCTTGTCGTCCGGCTATCACCCCCAATCCAATGGCCAAACAGAGAGATGCAACCAGGACTTGGAGGCTGCATTACGGTGCGTGATTGATAATAACCCATCTTCTTGGAGCCGGTACCTACCCTGGATCGAGTATGCCCATAACTCTCAGATCTCCTCGGCAACTGGTTTTTCTCCTTTTGAAGCATCATTGGGTTACTCTCCCCCACTTTTTCCCTCTCAGGACTTGGACATGTCTGTCCCGTCGATTCAGCGCCATGTCACACGGTGCCGCCGAGTTTGGCGCCAGGCCAGAAAGGCGTTGCTCAGGACACCAACACAAACTAAGAGGTTTGCTGACAGACACCGCTCGACTGCTCCAAATTACCGGGTGGGTGAAAAGGTATGGCTCTCTACTAAAGACATCTCTCTCAAGGATACACCCAGAAAACTTGCCCCCAGGTACATCGGACCGTTTCCCATTACGAGGATTATCAACCCTTCGGCCGTACGCCTGCAACTCCCGTCGTCTATGAAGATTCACCCAACATTCCATGTTTCTCTCATAAAGCCTGTTGTTGACAGTCCCCTGGTCCCTCTGTCCACGCCTCCCCCGCCCCCCGCCTGATCGACAACTCGCCGGCGTTTACGGTCCGGCGTCTTCTGGATGTCCGGCGGAGGGGCAGGGGGTTCCAGTACTTGGTGGACTGGGAAGGTTATGGTCCTGAGGAACGTTCTTGGGTCCCCAGGGCTCACATTTTGGATCCTGGGTTGATTTCCTCTTTTTATAGGGCTCACCCTGAAAAGAGGATGGGATCGCCGAGGGGCGATTCTTGAGGGGGGGGTTCTGTAGGGGTTCTAGGTCCACCAGCCATTCTCTCTCCAATCAGCGGCAACCAGCCACACCTGTTCCTGGTTTGGAGGACTACTCTGCCTGGGTATAAGAACCTCTGCCAGACATGCCTTCAGCGCCGGGACATTATCAAGCTATGGTAAAGTGTATGATCAGTCACCAGTCTGTTTGAAACCCTGTTTGTATCCGAAGAATGTTTTGATCTCCTACAGAGATATTCTTCTCTAACTCAGACGACCTGTTCCTCTCTCTCAGCCAAACACTCACCTTGCTTCTCCGCTCTGGACCGGCTGAAACCTTGGAACTCCTGGGACCTCTCTGGACTAAACTACAAGAAACACAGCAGTAAGAACAAGAGCCTCATCATCATTAATCCATTGCTTCTAAAGACAATTCTGGATACTCACCTTGTCCCTGCCTTCTCTTTTTTTCAGTCTGGAGGATCTTGACCTGCAGCAACAAAATAAATTATTATTTTATAACTCCTGACTCTGTTCCTTCTTCTCAGTCAGCCACTTGGGGTCTACATGTTTAAAAATATGACAATTATGGCCCAGCCCAGCCCTTATCTGGGCTGGGCCGAACTGGCCTCCAGGTACGGGTTAAAAATGACAGCTCTAATCCTCGATATAAAAGACAAAACATACTTTATGAGGTGAAATAAATATTTGTTTACTCTCTTCATGGCCTCAGTTTAAGAGTAATTGTGTTCTGTTAATTTTTCCTAAATTGTACTAAAAAGATGATTTGTATATAACTTTTTTTGTTTGTGGTTTATTAAGAGAACAAGATTACAATGTAAGCTACGGTGGCCCTGAGGTGCAAAACACATTAACAAATAAGGCTAAACACTTTAACAAATAGTTCTGAAACAAATCAACAAATTCTGAAACACTTTAACAAATTCTGAAACAAATTAACAAATTCTGAAACACTTTAACAAAATCTGAAACAAATTAACAAATTCTGAAACACTTTAACAAATTCTGAAACACTTTAACAAATTCTGAAACAAATTAACAAATTCTGAAACACTTTAACAAATTCTGAAACAATTTAACAAATTCTGAAACACTTTAACAAATTCTGAAACAAATTAACAAATTCTGAAACACTTTAACAAATTCTGAAACAAATTAACAAATTCTGAACAAATTCTGAAACACTTTAACAAATTCTGAAACACTTTAACAAATTCTGAAACAAATTAACAAATTCTGAAACACTTTAACAAATTCTGAAACACTTTAACAAATTCTGAAACACTTTAACAAATTCTGAAACAAATTAACAAATTCTGAAACACTTTAACAAATTCTGAAACACTTTAACAAATTCTGAAACACTTTAACAAATTCTGAAACAAATTAACAAATTCTGAAACACTTTAACAAATTCTGAAACAAATTAACATTTTCTGAAACACTTTAACAAATTCTGAAACAAATTAACATTTTCTGAAACACTTTAACAAATTCTGAAACAAATTAACATTTTCTGAAACACTTTAACAAATTCTGAAACAAATTAACATTTTCTGAAACACTTTAACAAATTCTGAAACAAATTAACATTTTCTGAAACACTTTAACAAATTCTGAAACAAATTAACATTTTCTGAAACACTTTAACAAAAGTCTGAAACACTTTAACAAATGAGAGAATCACACACGGAAAGGGATTGTACTAACTCCGAGGCTGACCCGGAAGTGACGACCCGGAAGTGATGACCCGGAAGTGATGACATTTCGACCCGAGATGGACAACACGCGAAAACAAACTAAAGAAAAGCGATCTTTACATGCATCCTTCACATTTAAAAGGTAAGTTATGCTGAGGGCAAAACATAAATATATGAAACATGTTTATCGTCATGATCGCGTTTTTTTCCGACCGAACATATATTCATGTAATGGCAGCGTTACTTTCTACCACAGTGTGCTCCTTTGTCTGGCGTTGGCCAGTAATAAAACCATTATGGTTTTATGTGTGGTTTATGTGTCTGTGTTTTACAATAAAACTGTGGTGATTTCTTAAAAAGTAAGTGTTGCAACGCTGCCTAAAAAACACTAACTTTTAAGGATCAGGATTACTTTATGTTTTATTCACAGATTATGCTCAGTGTTTTTTATTAGAGTGAGGATAAAGTCAGCATTTTTTTCACAATCATAGATTCTGTTTCAATTTTTGCCAAAATGTAATAATAATAATTAAAATAATAATATCAGAGAGAGTACACTGTGTTGAAACACTGATATCTGATTGCAGTACAAGTAAATAAAAACAGATAAATCATTATATTTTATGTCCTTCCTGTCTTTAGCTGCATTTGAGCACCTTTTGATGTTTAGAGCTAAATGAACAGAATGGAAAATATATTTGTTTCCTTGCTGCAGGTCAATCTGCTAGTTTCCTTAAATAGAAACTTTTTGAACTATCAGTACGTTGAATAATCAGTTGAGCTCTTATGCAAAATATATTTAAAAGGTTTTCAGATTTTTTTAACGCATGATCTACCCTTTTTTGCTCCATACTAGGCCAAAATGCAGAAGAAGACCATCTTTTATCCAGGAAAACAAAGAGTTGTTTTCCGCAAGGGACCCCTTGGATTTCTTCGTCAGGACCCCTCTCCTGAGGCCAAAATGATAAAAAATTATCCTAGTGTGCAGAACAAATCTGAGCCATAGAGAGAGGATATTGTGCGGCGAAATGTTTGTCTGCAGTTCGTCAAAGAGGAGGGGATGTCACAGATGATTCAGAAGTGCTGGGAGACTAGAAGCTGCAGCAGCACCTGCTCAAGAGACAGAAATCATCCTCCAGTCATACAACCACACCATCCAGTGTGCCACAGAAACATCTGGGTGAGCAACTAAGAATGTTGTATTAACAATTTTAAGATGAAAGGACAAAAATTGCCTTAAAAACTGAATATTCCTCCCAAACTGATCCTTGATTTTTTTACAATATAATTTTTTGATTTCTCATAGTGATGGAGGAGTACGAAGGATTGGAGGCTGCAATGCTGAGCATCTCACCCTCTACGCTCCTGCGTCAGAGCAGTACGCACACTATAGTTACACTTGATGAAATTCTAAAATATAATCTGCTTGTGTTTAGTCTCTCTCCCATATTTGTCTTTGTGTACACAGTGTCAGGATCAGCGGAAACAGAGGGAACCCCAGTGTCAAACAGAGCAAAGACAGGTTTTTCTTAAAGTAGGTGATTTCAGGACTGGAGTGTTATTCTCTTTTACGATGAATAACCCTCCAAAACTGAGCCTTGACCTATTGTGTTCTGGCAGAAGCAGAAGGAATAAAAGCACAACTTTTTGAGTTTCCACTAAACACCACCTGTTGTGTTCAATTGGGATTCATACAGTGACTGATACATTATCTTTATTTAGGTCCAACTGCAACGGTGTCCAGGTGTTCAGACGCATCAGGTGATTCAGAATCCTCAACAGTTAACGGTAAAGAAATGTACATTCTATTACTGAAAAGAAATCTGATGCTTTATGTTTTTAAGCTACGGTACATAAAATCATTTGTTTACTTTCTTCTGATTGTTTACAGTCCTGGCAAACACACAACAGACATCCGTGGCCCTTCCATCACAACAGACATCCGTGGCCCTTCCATCACCGCTGTCATTTCTACTGAAGGAAAAAGAGAGTGCAAAGAATACAGAGTTGTATAAAGGTTCGTTTCAACTCACCCTTAAATATCTATTTGTTGCATCAATAGCAATGTCTGGATAATTTTCACAGCTACTTCATCTGATGTTTTAAAATTATACTGAAGCCATAAATAAATAACTGAAAGATATCGCTCCTTTTCAGATTCCAGCACAAGTGCAGCTTCCACCTCTGCACAGAGAGACCTTTCCTTTGAGGACAGTGCTGAAGATGGTAAGAACTGACTGCATACAAAAAATAATTAATTTTTTTACTGAGTAGTTTGCTTTATTAACAGCATTTCCACGCTGTTTGTCAAATATTTTGTAAACAATGTGGCTAATATTTGGAACACAGTCTTTTTTTTATGGAACCCTAATTCCATGTATTTTTATTTTTTTATGATAGTTCCCTCAGCTCAGCCGCCCTTTGCTGTTCCTCTGCCTCAACCTGACCATGACATTAACAGCTGGAACTGTTCTCGGCACCAGAAACTGTGGATGAAGACAGAGCTGCAAGATCTCGTCCTGTGGCCTGGCTCTCGTCCTGTACGTCATCTTGGATATGCAATTTCCCTCTGGCGTCATCCTCCGCAGCCTCTTGATTGGGACCAACACAGAACTTTGAAAAGAGAAATAGCAGCTCCTTCACAGCTTCCTCTGCCATCGTTCATCACCAAACAAGTGCAAACTCCACCTGTGGCATTGAGCTCAAATTTGGCTGTTCCACTTGCTGAGGCATCAGTAGCACAACCGGCCTTCAGTCCCTCTAGTTACTTCCTAAAGCAGGAAATCCAGTCAGAAATACTCCAAGTTTCTACAACAGGTGAGCAAACACAGTGCTATGTATTTACATTTCTAGATTAAATTTAGGAAATGTATAAACTTATACTGATGAATTGTACTTACCTTATTGTGTTTCAGAGACTTCACATCCTCTGCCTCTGCGATCCTCACCAAGGAGTGCCCGCACTGGACCAGTAAAGACCGGTGGACGTGTCTTTGTGTTGGATCACACACGCTGGACACCACCTATGAAAGAGGCGATTGATGGCTTGCTGCAGAAACACCCAAGCTTCACATCTCACGGTATGTGAAGCACTTGTCAAAGCTCCTGAACACCAGCTCTGTGATGAGTTCCACTGCCTGCAACACTGCCTCCTGATTGGCCGCTGATTTCCACCAGCTGGCGGCCATCCTTCTGATGAGGACCTTCCACTATTTAAGGCTGCAGTCTAGTGTGACTCATCGCTGAAGCATTGATTCCTGTTTACGTCATCCTGTCTCCTCGACTCCTGTTTGGTTCGGAGTTCCCGTGGTCCAGGTTCCAGTCCTCCGTGCCTTGCCTTCCAGCCACACGCCCATCAAACCTGTACCGACTATTCCCCTGGATTCTGTCTCTGGTGATCTCTGGTGGATCTCACCCACGCTCAGCACCTCATCTGTAAGGAAACACAAAACAATCACTATACGAACGCTGCAAGTGGACTCCACTGATCCAACCCTCTCTTCCCCAGGATCTCCAAGAGATGA
>JBBPBX010105579.1:0-11566 GCA_038048925.1 Garcialebias charrua | reverse complement strand
ATACATACATATATATATATATATATATATATATACATATATATATATATATATATATATATATATATATATATATATATATATATATATATATAATATAAAATTCACACACACACAGTACCCCCAACTCCTGTAAAGATATATCGGTGTTTATTTGTTCAATGTGATTAATCAAAACCAGTTAAATGTGATCATTGGTGCTCTTTATTAAGAAAATCAACATGTCACATTTCAGGAACTGATTATTATAGACACATTAAATGTTCACTAATGAATATTTCTATATTTATCATCACAGTAATAGTGTTACACACGTTATTAGTTGTAAACACTCAAAATTAGTGTTTACCTATAACCTAAACATTTAAGGAATAAACATTTTTATTAATCACTTTAAAAGTTATAAATGTTGTCTTTGGTGCATGTTTGTTTTCCAAATATATTAGTGTGTGTGAATGACAGGCATAAACACTTCGTAAAACGGTGCTTTATGAAGTTCAGTCCGTTTCCTTCTATCAGTTGACCGGCAGTTCTGCCACATTCAATATGGCGGCTGCTCTGACGTACCGCCGCTACGGACCAGCCCACTCAACGAGGTGTCCACTAAACTGCCTCACCAGTTCTCTGTTGTGATCGCCCTGGCAGATGACAAGCCAATCAGTGATGGAGAAAGGTCAGAGGAGCTTTGCTATGAAATAATGATGAATGACTGTTTGAAATTAATTTAATAGTTAACTCAGAAACCGCCGATCTGACTCCAAATCCGCCCAAATTATCACCACCCGCCCGAAGCTATTTTTAGCCGCTAAGTAGAGAGTGAAAACCGCCCAAATGGCGGTAAACCGCCCAATCTGGCAACACTGCCGGGCACACGGTCTGGATCAGCTGACTCAGCATGAACATTTTTTATTTGAGCGATCTGAGTCGCCTGTCTAAACGTCTCAGATACAAAAAATAGGTCTAATGGTGCATTCAGACCAAACAGCGTTTCAACGGCAGGAGCGTCCAGTTTACATGCAAAGTCAATGGGGGATGCGCTTCCAGCCACGTCTTGGCGTCAGGCGTCACGTCGCGTGCGTGTTGAGCATGCTGGAAAGTGTTTTCCGTGCACGTGAACCGGCTTCAGCCTCCAAACCGCGCATTCAGCATGCTGAAGATTTCGCGGTTCAAACTTTCAAACGCCGCTCAACTCTACCTGATTGGTTGGTGTGTCAACCAATCAGGGAGAGTCGGGGGGAGAAGAGAGGGGGAGAAGAGAGGAGGAGAAGAGAGGGGGAGAGTCCCTATGTGACGCGGAAACGAGGGGGCGCGCGCACTATGTGACGTATTGTTTGTGGGACACAGAAAAGACCCGCGAGGTCGTGTACTATGGAAGAGAAACTCATTGTAGCTGTGTGTTCGCGACAAGTCCTTCACGACCAGTCAAGTCTGCTCCACAGAGACGGAAATAAAAAGCTCCTCGCCTGGCGGAGTGCGCAGGACTCTGTGCGCAGGACTCTGTATACCGGTAAGCTCCTCCCACACACCCAGCAGCTGTTTCGCGTTCTGGCGTTCAGGTCCAAGTAGGTCTGGAGACCAAGTGCGTCCACTTGCGTGCGTGACGAGCTTTTTGGAGGTTGAAACGCTGTTTGGTCTGAATGCACCATGAGAGCGCCCCCCTCCCTGCGGGACGACCAAGTATTTGCTGTGAAGCCGCCTGTTTGTGTCCCGAGGAGAAAGGATTCTGACTGCACCGCTGTTTAAAAGCGGGCTGATTTCCTTTCTCAGTGTTGGAGCGCGAGGTGCAATGATCTGTGACGTAACCGCCCCGGAAAAGGTTAGGGACGTCTAGTTCTGAAGAACCACAACTTGTGTCCCTGAACTACAACGTCCATCACCCCTCGCGAGGGTATATGACGTTGTCTCAGGAGGGGAGGGGGAGTGGGTCACAACGTGTTCGCTGTATGACAGGGAGCTTGATTCCATTTGAGGGCCTGTGTCGCCCTCTAGTGGACGTTGGGCTTATTCAACAGAAACGCTCCACATAAAGTGAACTCATAATGTCCCGTTTTTTTGTTGTTGTTGTTGTTGGTCTTATCAGAGGTGGGTCGACAGGCTGTACTGAACGACTGTGTGACCTCTTTGTTAACCCTGGCTTTGTGAAAAGGTGGTGTATTTGTGCTGATTGTGAAACACAGGACACTTTTAACATTTTGAGCTTTTATCGTCTGAAAACAATAATTGTTCTTCATTACACACATGGGAAAATGTGTTTTGTGCATTGTGGAACAAACATGACCAGTCAGTCTGGGTTTCTTGACCGCAGTCTGTGGTAAACAAGTCGGCCCTTCTTTTTCCTCTGAGGTGAAGAGGCCAGGACACTTTTCACATTTTGAGCTCTTATTGTCTGAAAACAATAATTGTTCTTTATTACACACACATGGGAAAAAGTGTTTTGTGCACTGTGGAACAAACATGACCAGTCAGTCTGGGTTTCTTGACCGCAGTCTGTGGTAAACAAGTCGGCCCTTCTTTTTCCCTTGAGGTGAAGAGGCCTAGATAGCTTCTGAAGCAGCTGAGAAGTTAGGCTAACTTCTGCTTCCTGTCTCTGCTTGTGGACGCCGTCCTAGACTGTCCAGCTTGCCTGGGGACGAACCTGTGTCTGGACCAGGCTAGGTCAAACAGAGCTGGAATGGAGCCGTGTGCTTCGACAGGCACCGCTGCAGCTTCTTGTGAAAAGTCCTCTGCTCCCTCTGTGACACCTTGCTCCTCGTGTCGGAGGCTTCATCAGGGGCCGCTGTTAGCTTCTTTCGTTTGGGGGAGGTTCCATCTGCTCGCCCTTGTCCCCTCGATCAGAGTTCCTTGGAACTCTGACGTGGTTAACGTCTGAGAGCTTTCCTTTAGCCCGTAGGTGGATAAGCTCTCAGCGCCACAATGTCCTTTGTTTCGTCAGACTCCAGCTACGTCTTCGGTCAGAAGGCCTCAGACAGTAGTGGGTCTTTCACTGTCTTCGTAGGCGTAGAAAGGCTACCTGTTAGCAGAACTAAGCGGGTATCAAGCAGAAAATTCTCCCCTTAGACTGTGCTGTTCGAAGTCTCAGTCTCAGTTAGACAGAGCTAGCAGGCCGTGAACAGCCTAAACTGAGAGGTACTGGTAGGCCGGTTAGCAGTAGCTAGACAGGCCGTGAACAGCCTAAACTGAGAGGTACTGGTAGACCGGTTAGCAGGAGCTAGACAGGCCGTGAACAGCCTTAACGGCCGTCGAGCCATTACAGCGAATCGGACGCTAGCTCTGCTAAGCGTGAGACAAACTTAGTTAGCAAGACCTCATCGTCGATTCGGCTAAACAGGTTAGCGTAACAGCGACAGAAAACTCGAACGTTAGCAGTGTTGGCTAAACACAATAAGGTTAGGTAGCAAGCTAAACTAAGCAGTTTTCCACACATACCCTACAATTAAGTCCTTCGTCGTCCGCTCTTTAGCGGCACTAAGCGGGCTCACCGTCGAGCTAACCGTGGGGAGCGTCGCAGGTATCCGCCGACGCGATGACAAAGCCGCGGTCGTTCGGGCAAGGCCGTGACGAGGGGCTAGCCGGTCTTGTAGCCTTACCCGAGTGCTTTTTCTTTGCCTTCTCAAGAGCCATCTGGTGGGGGAAGGCGTCAACGTTTCCGTTGTGCTGTTCGAAGGCGCCTCGGTTAGACGGAGCTAACAGTGAGAGCGCGCGGCTAAGTTAGCAGGAGCTAGCAAGCCGTGAACAGCAGTTCTTCTGAGCTTAGTTATCCAACTAAGCAGTTCGTGGGACGGTGCTCTCTCTTGACGCCTTAGGTAGGGAGAGTGCTCGCCTCCGGTCAGGTAGTTTAGCCAGAGAGAAAAATCCCACGAAGGTTCAGGTTTCAAGCGAAAGGTGAAGAATGCAAAAGAGGACGAACGTGAGGCGTACTCCGCCTTTATACCAGAGGGACGTGGCCTCTGGAGACGTAGACACCTCACTTGCCCTAAAAGGGCGTGATTGTAATGCTTCAGGTGAACCACGCGGTGGCGCAATTCCCCATATATTCTGTGTTGCACTGCCGTGACCTGACTGAAGGGGAACTGTTTTGTATGTGACACAAATGTATTAAATTCCCCTTCTTCATCCCTGAGCTGGACTTTTCTTTTGTTTTTTTGCCAAAAGTCAAGGGATCGCTTCTTCCTCCACTGACAGAAATGAGGAAATGGATGAATTTGTCACGAGTGAATTCAACTAATGTCCAACGTGGCTGCGTGAGGCTCTGCAGATTTCAGGGTGTTTTTGTTTTGCTGGACCAGCACTCCATGTTTTTATTTTATTTTTTAGAACGTTTTATTAACATATAATCACAGAACTTCGCAGCGGCTGAGACGGGACGTAGTGGAGCCGGAGCATTCCAGGCTGCAGTGCGAGCAAGGTGGAGCAGAGCCATATATGGCTCTGAGTGAGGAGGGACCAGAAACGTGTCTCTGTTCAAAATTTTTCTAAGTCCCAGCGTGTTCAAAAACTAAATACAGCAGCTATAAATACCGTGTTGGAGAACAAAGTTAATAAAACGCAGGAAAATGTCGACTGGGAATCATGTCAGAGCAGGTATGCTGACATTTTAGCGCTTTTTTTTAATCCGAGCATTATGTGACGTCAGCGCCGCTCCTCCAGCTGGAGCGGCGCTGACCGCTGCAGCGGTCTGTGCTGCAGAAATCTCCGGTTCTGAAAGTCCACACGCAAACTCGAAAGAGGAGAATTCTCAAATCTCCACCTTGGTCTGAGTTTTTTTTTTATTATTCGTTTATAGTTACATCAACCGGAGTCCACGTGTGGATGAAAGGCCAAACCGCATGATAAACTATTCGGTTTTACTGATATCCGGCTACATGTGTACAGGGCCTTAAAGGTGCAGTCTGCAGTTTTTTGAACACGCTAGAACTTAGAATTGTTTTTAACAGAGACAAGTTTCTGGTCCCTCCCCCTCAGAGCCATATATGGCTCTGCTCCCCCTTGCTCTCGGCTGAACTTCAGCTCAGCCTCCATTAGCTCCGTCTCCACTGCATGTCCTGTCGCAGCCGCTGTGATATTCCGTGTTTATATGTTAATAAAACGTTCTAAAAAATAAAATAAAAACAGGGAGCGCTGGTCCAGCACACCAGAACACCAGGAAATCTAGAGAGCCTCGCGCAGCCATGTTGATCCCGAGTTTAATTCGCTCGTGACAAATTCATTCATTTCCTCATGATTTCAGTCATGGAGTCAGTGGAGGAGGAAGCAATCACTTGACTTTTGGCAAAAAAAAACAAAAGAAAAGTCCAGATCAGGGATGAGGAAGGGGAATTTAATACATTTGTGTCACATACAAAACAGTACTGCATTGCTTTGCAATCCTTTGAACGAGAACATGCGCGGCCGCTGCGGGTTGGGACAGGCGGGGGCGTGGGTTAGGGGGTGAGAAGCTCTGTTTTTATTGGCTGGTTAAAAACTCTGTTTTTATTGGCTGGTTAACGGGTCACTGTGGCTTTTTAGAAATGCTTATTTACCACCCGGAGAAGCAAGGGGACTATAGTATTTTTCAGAGATTACTTTGTCTAACATCAGTCTGTCAGGAGATAGTGACAGAGTAAAGAAATATGTTAAAAAAATATTGTTAGAAAAGTTACAGACTGCAGCTATTTCAGAAAAAATACATTTTCTTTCTGCTTTCTTCTAATGTACTAATTTAGGCTTTTTCTTCCATTTCAGCATGTTTTTTTAAGCTAATTTCAGCTGTTTCTCAGCAAGTTCTTCTGTAATAAGAATTCACACTGCGTTTTCGCAGGAAATGTGATTTCTCTAGTTATTATTACGTTGAGGCTCTTAATGCTTACTGGTGTCATTAATAAGGAATGCTGGTAAGGTCTCAAAGTGAGCTCACGCCCTTTAAACGTGACACCGTCCCACGTCTGCTTGAGAACAGCCTTCAGCTCCATTGGACTCGACATGTTGGCGTACGCCTGACAGGAAAAGGACAAAATATATATATATATTCATGAGGTTTATGATGACAGGCAGCTTTGGCGCTTAAATTGTATTTTTTTTTTTAAGTGCCGAAACTGCAGAAAGAGTCACATAAATAAATCTCAGCATCAATGAAGTCCATTTCAAAACGTACTATGCCTATTTGAGGAATAATGTAGAGGTCGGTGGATGAATATTTAAACCCGAATGGGTGAAGCAGACAAGAAATGTCCTCCTCTGAGTAGCCGCTATCAGGAAGGTTCGTGATCAGCAACAATCGCTCAGAAAACTGAAAAAGAAATAATTCAGGGAGTTAAAAACATCAACAAAAGGACCACATACGGCACTTTATACGCACATTCATTCAACCTTTATTTAAATAGATAAATCAACATAGGCCTGTCACGATAAAAAAATTGCTGGGCAATTAATTGTCTCAGAAATTATTGTGATAAACGATAATATTGTTTGAAATTTGATAATAATTAGTAATTATTGTCAAATTTAATAAGAAAAGATGGTTTGTTTTTCATGTAGTACCTTTTTCTGACCACCAGATGGCAGTATAAGACTGTTTGAACCAAAGGATGGATAGTGAGGGAGCGAGCAGTGTCTCTAAGAAAAATGGGAGGGAAGCCCCTTGACATGACATGAGCTCTCCCTCTTCGGCTCTGAAAATGGCGGATGCTCTGTGTGGTTTGAGCCCTTTAGCATTTATCACACAACACTTTTAATTAAAAAAAAAACGTAAACAAGTTCTCAGCTTATTTTTGCAGAGATTAACTTTTTATTTGAAGGCACGGGTTTCAACCGTAAATTTTGGAGCTTAAACAAGACATAGTTTTCCCGAGGTCAGCCTGTTAGCATAGCTCGTAGCTTAACTTTTCAGCTTAGCTGCTTCTAACGATCCAAAAACGCAATTTTGGACGTTTAAAATGGATTTTAAAGATGAAAAGAGAAAGGGAGGGGTCAGTGAAGAGCACCGGAGTTGAACCTTTGTCATCCAGCATCTTCAGAAAGAGACACGAAGAAACGATAAAGCCGATAAAATGAAAATGAGGTTGATAATTTTCATTTATCATGCGATTAATTGATTTATTGTTTATCGCGATGCCCATCTACAAACCCTTATACAGGGATCTGTAGCAATGGCCCAAACAAGTGAAGTGATTGGTGACCTTGACCTTAGAGGTGGGCGATGAAAACATTACGCAGTGCTCCGTCTAGTGGTGGTACAAATGTTCTTCACGTTTCATTAAATTACCTTGAGCAGACCAGAAGATATGGGCGGGACAAGGGAAAGGTTATGGTTGGACGAACGGAGATGACAGTAGAAATCATCCATCTTTGGACGAGTTTCTAAAACAGAAAAGTTCCTGCTGTCAAGGAATTTCCATGAAATACTTTAAGTTGAGTCCCAGGGTCAATTGCTTTTCTAATGTCATTGCTGATGTCTTTCCACCTTGGCGTTGTGTTAAGAGTATTATAGAGGTGGTCCCACAGATAACGATCAGTTAATCGATACATTTGATCAGCAGCTCCTGGCTGACCAACCTCCTAAATCGGGGGTGGAAAACCCCAAAAGGGGACCAAAAAATACATATTTTCTCGGTCGCAGGTTCCTCAACGAGAGTTCCATCGGCCTCGTTTGACGTTCTCTGTTGCTTTTTGTGCATCAAAATCAAGCATTGCTGCACATTTCAAACTAATTTGAATTTAAAGAAACCACTAAATGTGTTTAAACATTTATTTTCGTGCTACCACCGTGTGTGACAGATTTAGCCAATGAGTTAAACCAACATGCTCGGGGTCGTAGAAGTAGTTTGAGAAACTTACACTTGACGCGAGACAGTTGTCCAGACTCAGAGAACACTCTGAAACACCAAACAAAAATGAAGTGGTAAAAAGGTTGAAGCCATTGTTGTTGTCGTTTCTCTTCTTTTGCACTTTTAACAACTTACCTAGACATTTTTTGTGGAAAAACTTTTCCACCTGATCTCCGACGGTCATGGAGGAAACCGGATCCAGAAAGTAGTTGCATTTAGAGTCCCACTTATGGACTGGTTTGTCTCCGGCAGCGACAACCTTTTGTGCCAAAACGTCTAAAGAGAAGGAAACGCAGATGAAGGCAAGACGTCCAGTTTTTTGACTCCTGAAGAGTCGATAAAATACATGAATGAATCATTTAAGTAGGGAAAAAAGATTATGATCGTTTTTAGAGCCCTGTGGAAAAACAACAAAAGCAAGTTGTGTTCCATGTCCCCATCGCAGAGAGATTTGGTTAATGATTGTGGTTTTTGAGAGGAGTGTTTTTCAGGACTGGAACTGAACGGAGAATGTCATCAAACATGAATGTTTTTAGTGCCAAATTTTCAAGAGGGTATGAGGCTACAGTGTATGAGAAGAGACAGAGGACTGTGCTTTTCTCAGGCACTGCAGAGTGATGGGTCTTGGCGATTGGAGAGAACAATTTTATCCACCATTGGATACATAGATGGAGCCAGGGGGTGGCCAATGGTGGCATGGCCACCATAGAATAATCTTCAGCCACCCCAAGGGTCACCCCGATCATTTGAGGTAACTATACTGTACATTTAAGCAATATAAATCTCCTTTTCCACTGCTCCTCTTCAGCCTGGTTCGGCTCAGTTCGGTACGGGTTTGAGCGCTTTTCCACTGTCATTTTTTTGTGGAACCGACCCCTTTTTTGGTCCCTGCTTCTCTGGTGGGACCAAGCAAACTGAGCCGGCACTAGAACGTGACATCAGAACACTGTTGGTCACTGACTGGTCCGGGGGGAAGGTTCAATGAATCTTTCAGAAATTTTTCAAAACACTGATCCGTCATTTGCAATTACAGGTAACCCCCGACCTACGACCCCATCGACCTGCGAACCACGGGACTTACGAACATATCATATTTAATAAAAATATGAATTAAAAAAAAAATATATATAATATATATTTTTTTTTTTTTTTGTGTTTAAATGTTCTTAATTTCATGTGTACATCACTTTGTTGCAGCTCTGGTTGTTTTAAAGGCTTTATAAATAATAATTATGATAAAAAAGATCATTTCTGATCATTTTTGAGCAATTTTTGAGCAATTTTGGGAAACAGGAAGTAGGTCTTCAGTTTACACGGTCACAAATTAATGTAGAACACCGGACGCTATTTAAGGTTCAGTCACTGGGGTCTCCGGTCACAAATTAATGTAGAACACCGGACCGGACGCCATCTTAGGTTAGCTGCCGAGAGCTGGACGAAGACTGGTGACCAGGATGGCTTCATATGGATTAATTACTAGCTGGAAACGTCTCTGTGAACTTTGTGGATGTCTCAGGCAGGAGCGGATTTATCGCCGATCGTGCCAGGCCGCCGTGCGAACACCTCCAGCCGGCCTGGCTACACCTCCGGCCTGGCTAGCTCCAGAGCTAACACTGGAGCTAACACGGGAGCCGGCCTTTTGAACACTGGTGACCAGGATCGCATCATGTGGATTAATTACTAGCTGGAATAGCTCTGTGGACGTCTCAGGCTGGAGCAGCGGCTGGAGCAGGAGCTGCAGATTGATCGCGCCGCCGCTCCAACACTAGCTCATGGCTTGGCTAGCAGAAGCTAGCCAGCTAGCTAACACAGGCCTGGAGCAGCTGCGGTGGCCCGCGCTGCTCGGCCCGAAAACAATCAACGCATGGCAACCTAAGATGTCGGCTTTGACCATCTCAAAGTAAGAAAATATATTTTTATTTATTCTGTAAATGTGAATAGCAATGTTTAACATTACAGTACACTACTGTACATGATTAAATGTGCGCACGCTCCGTTAGCATGATAAATAAGGGTTGAATGAATGAATGAATGAATAATTTTTTTTTTAAATATAATTTTCACCCCCTACCTACGAACGGATCGAGCTGCGAACGGTTCTTAGGTCCCAAACTCGTTCGTAGGTCGGGGGTTCCCTGTACTCAAAACTCAGAGCAGCGGCTGGATCTATTTTAAAGATTTTACAAACAATAAGGACAACACCATGGTCTAATGCTGGTGTTTTTTGTATTTGGTGGCTGACGAAAAAATTCAGAGCGAGCTAGATGGAGCTCCGCCGGTCTCCCGGGTCCTCCACTGGAGCTTCAGAGCCGTCATCTCATCTGTGCTGCCGGCTCGGGATCCCTGCCTTGCGTGCGCTGCAGGCTCTGCTGGTCACCACGGAGGACCATTCATGCTGCTGGCTCTCAGAAGGCCGTTGCCTGGACTCATTCATTCAACCTTTATTTAAACAGATAAATCACATTGAGCCTCAAAGACTCATTTACAAGTGAGATCTGTTGGACAGACAATAAAAGTGGTGAAAAATGACGCATAGGGTTTGGAGACAAAAAAATTCCTAAGACATTTTTTATCTCTGTTTGAAGGTCAAAAATGTGGTAATGAAAAAAAATCTCGCACACAAGCACATAATAACGCCTACATTACGCAAAGGGGGGGAGTATGTGGAATACTTAAAGGTGGTTGAGCTGCCAGAGGCACTGCAGAGTTCAGACATAGTTGCCAAGTCCGCTGATTACAAGCGACATTGGGCTTGTTTTTTTTCTGCAGCCACTTATGAAATCGGTGAGCCACGGGTTGCGGTTTCTTGTGCTTGTTTCGGGCATTGAGTTGCTTATTTGGGCTTGTTTTTCTGTCCGAGTGGTGGGTAGTTTGTCCCTTCACGCCCCCTTCGTAAGTTACGTCAAGGCGGATGTTACGTTCAGGTGCGGTAGGACAGGCTGATGTTTATTCAGTGGTTAAAAACAATATAAGCGCGCACAAGTAATGACGAGTAGAGCTTGAGCAGAATACAGACGACTTCTTGTAAGTTTCCTTGCACTGAAGAGAAGGATAAAAGATTGGTGTATTTTTGTGTGTGATGCTTACACTGTTTCTTACCTCTTTATGAAGGTGTATCACAACGAAGGCTGCATTAAGAAATCTCCAGCTAGTAACGCGGGCAGTGAGGTGCGTCATCTGTGGTGCTTCATGCTAATGTGCTGCTTATCTGTATATATGTTACCGTACATGTAAAATGTACATACTCCTGAAGTTATTTTAAGGTTTATTCTTTGTTCTTTATTCTTTGTCTAGTGACAAGACCACACTAAAATGAAGCATGATTCAGGATAGAGATTAAATAAAGTTTTTTGTTGACTTTGCTTACTACGAGTTTGCTGTTTATTTTTTATTTTATTTTTTAATTTGTACGCATCCTTTATGATTGTCTGTTGTTGTCATTGTCCATTGTTGTCATCACTCTTCATTTAAAATTCAGGTCTCTCTGGTAAATGAGTCCCAGAGGCTTAATGGGATTAATTTGCATAAATATGCAAAATGTATTTTTATTTTTAGAGTGGATATGTTCTTCAAAGTGTTTAGCATAATTTTGCTGTTTATATGTAATGCCATAATAAATGTATGTTTATACTGTTTAAAAACGGCATTTGTTTTATACAATGGGGTGGGTTGGCCGTTGGACTTGTTTTGGGCTTGTTTTCATGGAGCTGGTCTCTTGTTTCTGTCGCGAGATCTGGCAACACTGAGCTCAGATAGAAGCACTC
>JBBPBX010105578.1:0-11566 GCA_038048925.1 Garcialebias charrua | reverse complement strand
CCCCCCCCACACCCGGAAAACAAAAACTCTTCGGATCTACACGATTCACGTAAATGATATATTTTGCTTTGAAAACGACGATTTTTGCCGAAAGGTGACTAGTTTGCAGGTATGTGTCTAACATTGAATACTAGGAAACGCCTTGTATCTGTGACTTTCCTTCCCTCCATTGATTACGGTGACATTCTCTACATGAATGCTCCTACAAGCACCCTGCAGATGTTGGATGTTGTCTATCATGGTGCACTAAGATTCATAACTGGCTGTGATTATCATACCCACCACTGCACCCTGTATTCACTGGTTAACTGGACATCATTAACCTCACACAGACTCTTCCACTGGTACATTTTCATCTTTAAATCACTTCTTGGTCTGCTGCCCTCATACATCTCCTCCTACATGTCTTTGCGTGAGTGCAGTTACAGCGTGCGCTCTCAGGACATGATTACCTGCAGTGTTCCGTCAGTGAGGACTGAACTTGGAAAAAGGGCCTTCTCCTACTCTGCTCCTGCTTCCTGGAATATCTTACAAAAAGACTTAAAGCTCTCGGCCTTGACCTCTCTAAATGGTTTTAAGAATCTGTTGGAATCCTGGCAAGGACCAATGCAGATTGCAGATATGTTCTTGTTTTTGATTTTATACATCTACCGTATCTTATAATGTTTTGCTAGTTTTTGATACTTGGTTTAAATAAATAAATAAATAAAAAATAAAAAATAAATCTGTATTTCTCTCTTATGTTTTTCTATTGTTTATTGTTTAAAGACCGTGTAAAGTGAATTTCAACATTTTCTTAAATAAACATTATAAATGTGATAATTGTAATCTTGTAAATGAGTAAAAAGTCTCAAAATTGTAGCTCAATTAATTTTGGAGTTATAGAGCAAACTGTGTATAAACATATTTCTGGTTCAGGATTTTTTAGGCGTGTTTTAAACGTGACCGCGTTTCGTCACGCGGTCCTCATTAGTATAGCCCCCACCCCCTGCAGCTCCGGCCGTATAAATTCGCCTCGGTGGAGCCGTTCACTCGCGAATCGCAGACAGCATCAGATAGCAATAGCATAGATATTTTGTTCATTGTTAGCTAGCTAATCAATTATGCCTCGTTCGTGCATCTTCCCTGGATGTCGCAATGGTCAGGGCACCCGTACAAATCATAACATGTTTTTATACTGCGTCGTTTTATGCTGAGTATCTGTAATGCCTGGTTGGGACAATGGTTAGAGCGCTTGCCTTCCGTCCCAAAGCCCACGGGTTCAAATCCCGCATGGTGCAACTCTTTTTTTTTTTTTTTTAATTCATTCCAGATTAAAAACACACAAGAAAACTATTTACAAAAACAGCGTAACTCTTGGAAAAAGTAGCTGCTGTTACAGACAGAACTCGGATAAAAACAGAGCAGGTTTACTGGCTCTGCTGTCTGCCTCAGTGCCTCTCCACTGTGGGACACGAGCAGGACCAGCGCAGCTGCCTGAAACCACGCCCACGCACTGACACGCCCCTAGCGTTCCAGACCAAGAGAAAATAAGGTTTTTTCATGATTTTTGAGACTTAATTTTATAAGGTAAACAATGTTTTTAATCAGTCAGATTTAAATGGGTGATTAATAACACATATTTATGCCATGTGACAAACTAAAAACACACATTTAATTTCACTTTACACGGTCTTTAAGGAAATTCTACCATTGCTGTTCATCATTCTTTAGTTTGTAGCAGGTCGTTCTTGTAAATGAGTCCCCGAGGCTCAATGAGATTTACCTGACTAAATAAAGTTTGAATGAATACATGTTAGATTGAATGTCCCTAGGTTTGAGAGAGATTGAATGGTTTTTTTTCTCTATGTGTCCCTGTGATGGACTGGATACCTGTCCAGGGTGTACCCACCCCTTGCACAGTGATTGTTGAAGCTTTGTTAAACTTTTCAGAGCACTGTGGTCTAGCCAGAAAGTTTTTGTGTTGCACAACGCTAGCACTTCTGCTAACACGTATATGTTAAGTTTGTAACTATGGAGGGAAACGGAGACTGCTTAGAAGAAGAGCTCCGAAAATAACAAAAACTGTCCAAAGTTTGGGAACATTTTAGGCTAAACAGAAAAGACAACACAGCACAATGCTTCCACTGCAAAGCAGAATTGGAGTAACCACAACAGCACGTCATCGATGTTGTAGCGTCTGAAGAGAAAACACCCGTTGCCTGCATCAAACTTGTCCGCATGTTCTCTTTGCAAAATACACTGCCTGGCCAAAAAAATAAAATTAAAATAAATAAATAAATAAAAGTCACCCCCTCCCCCAAAAAAGAAAGAGGCCACTAATATTGGGAGGCCGTGGCGTAGTGGTAATGGCAGTCGTCCCCCGATCGGAAGGTTGGCGGTTCGAATCCCAGTTCCCCACACCATGTGTCGTTGTGTCCTTGGGCAAGACTCCCGGTAGGACTGGAAAGCACCTTGCATGGTTGTCTGCCGCTACCGGTATATGAATGTGTGTAGCATTCAATGTGTGTAGCGCTTTGAGATTTTCACTAATGAAAAGCGCGTTATAAATTGAATTCATTATTATTATAATTATTTCATTGGACCGCCTTTATCTTTGATTATGGCATGCATTCACTATGTCATTGTTTCGATAAACTTCTGCAATATCACAAGATTTAGTTCCATCCAGTGTTGCATTAATTTTCCACCAAGATCTTTTTTTTATTTATTTTTATTATTTATTCGTTTTAAAATATAACAAAAAAAATCACAAATGTACTATACAATATTAGGAAATAAAATGAAGGGTGGCAAAATGAAGAGAAAATCTTATTATATCTGCCCCCTTTTACTAACAGTCAAATCAAACAAAAAAAATCCTCAACAAATAACATAATAAAAATAACTCATTATCATAATCATTGAATTACAAAATAACACACAAAAACAAATCTATATATATATATCCTTGTAATAAATAAATAAATAATGAAGTGACATTTTTAATTTCAGTATCCAAAACATTCCACAAACCAATTCCCGGAATTGAGGTTGACCGACCCCTTAAACTGGTTCTGTATTTAGGTTTAACAAAAATGTCTTCTCCCTTTAGATTATAACAGCTTTGACGTTTAACAAAAAGCATTTGGATATTAAATGGTAGTTCTTCTTTATGAGCTCTATACATGACTGACAGAATATTGTAATCCACCAAGTCACTGAACTTTAAAGGACAACACCCACCATGTTTTCAAATTGCATCGCCATTAATATTTATTAGTTTATTTAAAAATAATACAGGAGCGTTTATTTATATTGTAGAGAAATAACGCTAAATGTGTTATTTCATGATTTATAGCAGATTTTAGCAGAAGCTCCGGGAAAAATCTGCTCCTCTCCATATATGGGCATTCACATCACGAAAGTGACCGCCTTGGAGTTACAGGCGGAGTTATAATAAGCATTCATCAACTTCCATGACCGCTGCTCTGAGCGAGGAAAAAAAAAGCGAAGCATTTTTAAATATTCCCTAAAGCTGCCTGTTGATTAATCCTGCTGTCGCTCACTGATGTCTATCATATTCTGAGCGAGCATCCACGTAGACATACTAGTTTAATTCGCTTGATCGCGACAAATTCATTAATTTCCGCATCGGCTTTTTATTCTCTCCCCCCGTGACCAGACAGGTCGGGAGTACAGAAAAGGCAGCCGCGCAGCGGAGCTCTGCGCGCGTGCTCCCCCGTGCTCCCCGCAACAAGGCTGGGATGGAGCAGAGCCCTGAGTTGGCACGAATTCGGAACTTCAAAGGTGACCAGCAGAACGAGGAGCCAGAGACGCGCGGCTCGCTCCTTTGGGCAGAAGAGTGAAGCTAGATTCTTACTCGACGTGTTGCACAGCGCGCGAGGGTGCGCGCTCCAAAAGTGACGATATTTCACAGTCCCCTGCCCCTTATATATGATAAACAGCTGATTTAATAATGTCTCCACCTCTCTGTTCATGTTTCTGAGTGGAGGCTGTCGTGTTTTTACACAAGGATTCAATGCGACACTTTGTAGAGCAACTTAGAGAACGTCCCCCTCTGCAGCTGCTCGTTGTCTCCCTCTGCGGCTGCTCGTTGTCTCCCTCTGCGGCTGCTCGTTGTCCCCCTCTGCAGCTGCTCGTTGTCTCCCTCTGCGGCTGCTCGTTGTCTCCCTCTGCGGCTGCTCGTTGTCTCCCTCTGCAGCTGCTCGTTGTCTCCCTCTGCGGCTGCTCGTTGTCTCCCTCTGCGGCTGCTCGTTGTCTCCCTCTGCGGCTGCTCGTTGTCTCCCTCTGCGGCTGCTCGTTGTCTCCCTCTGCGGCTGCTCGTTGTCTCCCTCTGCGGCTGCTCGTTGTCTCCCTCTGCGGCTGCTCGTTGTCTCCCTCTGCGGCTGCTCGTTGTCTCCCTCTGCGGCTGCTCGTTGTCTCCCTCTGCGGCTGCTCGTTGTCTCCCTCTGCGGCTGCTCGTTGTCTCCCTCTGCGGCTGCTCGTTGTCTCCCTCTGCGGCTGCTCGTTGTCTCCCTCTGCGGCTGCTCGTTGTCTCCCTCTGCGGCTGCTCGTTGTCTCCCTCTGCGGCTGCTCGTTGTCTCCCTCTGCGGCTGCTCGTTGTCTCCCTCTGCGGCTGCTCGTTGTCTCCCTCTGCGGCTGCTCGTTGTCTCCCTCTGCGGCTGCTCGTTGTCTCCCTCTGCGGCTGCTCGTTGTCTCCCTCTGCGGCTGCTCGTTGTCTCCCTCTGCGGCTGCTCGTTGTCCCCCTCTGCGGCTGCTCGTTGTCTCCCTCTGCGGCTGCTCGTTGTCTCCCTCTGCGGCTGCTCGTTGTCTCCCTCTGCGGCTGCTCGTTGTCTCCCTCTGCGGCTGCTCGTTGTCTCCCTCTGCGGCTGCTCGTTGTCTCCCTCTGCGGCTGCTCGTTGTCTCCCTCTGCGGCTGCTCGTTGTCTCCCTCTGCGGCTGCTCGTTGTCTCCCTCTGCGGCTGCTCGTTGTCTCCCTCTGCGGCTGCTCGTTGTCTCCCTCTGCGGCTGCTCGTTGTCTCCCTCTGCGGCTGCTCGTTGTCTCCCTCTGCGGCTGCTCGTTGTCTCCCTCTGCGGCTGCTCGTTGTCTCCCTCTGCGGCTGCTCGTTGTCTCCCTCTGCGGCTGCTCGTTGTCTCCCTCTGCGGCTGCTCGTTGTCTCCCTCTGCGGCTGCTCGTTGTCTCCCTCTGCGGCTGCTCGTTGTCTCCCTCTGCGGCTGCTCGTTGTCTCCCTCTGCGGCTGCTCGTTGTCTCCCTCTGCGGCTGCTCGTTGTCTCCCTCTGCGGCTGCTCGTTGTCTCCCTCTGCGGCTGCTCGTTGTCTCCCTCTGCGGCTGCTCGTTGTCTCCCTCTGCGGCTGCTCGTTGTCTCCCTCTGCGGCTGCTCGTTGTCTCCCTCTGCGGCTGCTCGTTGTCTCCCTCTGCGGCTGCTCGTTGTCTCCCTCTGCGGCTGCTCGTTGTCTCCCTCTGCGGCTGCTCGTTGTCTCCCTCTGCGGCTGCTCGTTGTCTCCCTCTGCGGCTGCTCGTTGTCTCCCTCTGCGGCTGCTCGTTGTCTCCCTCTGCGGCTGCTCGTTGTCTCCCTCTGCGGCTGCTCGTTGTCTCCCTCTGCGGCTGCTCGTTGTCTCCCTCTGCGGCTGCTCGTTGTCTCCCTCTGCGGCTGCTCGTTGTCTCCCTCTGCGGCTGCTCGTTGTCTCCCTCTGCGGCTGCTCGTTGTCTCCCTCTGCGGCTGCTCGTTGTCTCCCTCTGCGGCTGCTCGTTGTCTCCCTCTGCGGCTGCTCGTTGTCTCCCTCTGCGGCTGCTCGTTGTCTCCCTCTGCGGCTGCTCGTTGTCTCCCTCTGCGGCTGCTCGTTGTCTCCCTCTGCGGCTGCTCGTTGTCTCCCTCTGCGGCTGCTCGTTGTCCCCCTCTGCGGCTGCTCGTTGTCTCCCTCTGCGGCTGCTCGTTGTCTCCCTCTGCGGCTGCTCGTTGTCTCCCTCTGCGGCTGCTCGTTGTCTCCCTCTGCGGCTGCTCGTTGTCTCCCTCTGCGGCTGCTCGTTGTCTCCCTCTGCGGCTGCTCGTTGTCTCCCTCTGCGGCTGCTCGTTGTCTCCCTCTGCGGCTGCTCGTTGTCTCCCTCTGCGGCTGCTCGTTGTCTCCCTCTGCGGCTGCTCGTTGTCTCCCTCTGCGGCTGCTCGTTGTCTCCCTCTGCGGCTGCTCGTTGTCTCCCTCTGCGGCTGCTCGTTGTCTCCCTCTGCGGCTGCTCGTTGTCTCCCTCTGCGGCTGCTCGTTGTCTCCCTCTGCGGCTGCTCGTTGTCTCCCTCTGCGGCTGCTCGTTGTCTCCCTCTGCGGCTGCTCGTTGTCTCCCTCTGCGGCTGCTCGTTGTCTCCCTCTGCGGCTGCTCGTTGTCTCCCTCTGCGGCTGCTCGTTGTCTCCCTCTGCGGCTGCTCGTTGTCTCCCTCTGCGGCTGCTCGTTGTCTCCCTCTGCGGCTGCTCGTTGTCTCCCTCTGCGGCTGCTCGTTGTCTCCCTCTGCAGCTGCTCGTTGTCTCCCTCTGCAGCTGCTCGCTCTCCCCCTTTGCGGCTGCTCGTCTGAGTTTTCGTTTCCTAACCTTTTTAAGTTTAGGTTTTAAGGGGGGAGGTGTTACGTTTTAAGGGGGGAGGTGTTACGGCCAGTGGCCTTGTATGTTTTATTTAGTCATTCAGGAGTACAACCTCAAGATCTGCCATAAACTTTGTCACGTGCACTTTAGGCTTGTGTTTTACTTTGAGCATTCCAAACATTTTGTTTGGACTTTTAAGGGGGGAGGTGTTACATGCCTGCCAGGCTGTTTGTGTTTTTCTTTCCCCTGCCTCTTCTGTTTGTCTCTTCACAGGTAGTAGGGAAGCTGGGGTCAATCTCCCTTGATTGAATCCTCTCCACCCATGGGCCAATCAGCATCCAAGGAGGCCTTGTATAATAATCATATAATAATAATAATAATCATTTTATTTAAAAGTGCCTTTCAGGACACCCAAGGACACATAAGCAGGCTCCACCTGAGGAACAGAGGCAGTCTCCACCTGGCTGGCCAGCTGATGCATGTCTCATTGTTGGTTCTCTGTTTAAAGGTTTGTGGTGGGAGTTAGAGGACTAGGTAAGTTTGGGGTACCCTGTACATTTCCATCACGTAGGTGTTTTTCTGTTAAATACACCAAGTAAGTAGGTGGGTGCCCCCCATGTAAGTTTTGGTGAAACTTTTATTAGATAAGGTTAGCAAGGTTTTTCTTTTCTATTTATTTTATGTAGCTTAGACTATAGTTAGGCCCTGTTTTGTTTTAGTGTTTTCTCTGATTTGGCACCACCTAACTGTCCCTTTCTCCCCCACAGTTTGTATGAGACTCCAGGGATTTTTTGTGTATGCTGTAAATAAATCCCTTGTTTTATCACATTCACTTGGACTCTTGAATTTTTGTGGTTGTCATGTTACTCCCCTTCTCCTCACAAAGGGGGGGGGCGTAACATAGGGTGAGAAGCTCAGTCACCCGGGAGGGACTCGGAGTAGAGCCGCTGCTTCTCCACATCGAGAGGAGCCAGTTGAGGTGGCTCGGGCATCTGGTTAGGATGCCTCCTGGACGCCTCCCTGGTGAGGTGTTCCGGGCATGTCCCACCGGGAGGAGACCCAGAGGAAGACCCAGGACGCGCTGGAGGGACTATGTTTCTCGGCTGGCCTGGGAACGCCTTGGGATTCCCCCGGAGGAGCTGCTCCAAGTGGCTGGGGAGAGGGAAGTCTGGGCCTCCTTACTTAGGCTACTACCCCCGCGACCCGACCCCGGATAAGCGGAAGAGGATGGATGGATGGATGGATGGATGTAAATCTGACGCTGAAGCTCTGATCCTTGCTTTGAACTCGAAGTTGCGTTCTCTTTGAACCACTGCTACGAAGCGTGCTTTACGGCAGAGCAAGTTACGTAAGCGATGACGTATGAAGCAGTGACTGCTTCGGTCCCCGAATGAATCCCACAGAAAGCTTCATATGCGAGATGATTCGTTGACGCGAGACATGCTTTGGGAGGCTTGTGTGCGCCAAAACACCCTTAAAGGCAGCCGACACACACCCCAACATGTCGGTTTGTTGTTGGAGTTGTTTTGTGCGTAGTTACTGTTTTCATCACTGCTTTTGGTTGATAAACATGGAGCCAACCAGGATGAGAAGCCATTCTCAAATGTGGGAACACTTCGAGTTGATCAGTCCCAATAAGGTGAGTAGTTTATTACTAAACCAATAACTTGAACAGTAATAAGCTGGGGGGCGGATCCAGGATTTTGCAAAGGGTGGTTGGGGGGGGGGTAAGTTAGGTACATTTGCATGTGTGGTGATTTAAGTGACGTCTATGACCTGACAGTTTGTTTTCTTGTTTGATTACTGTTCATACAGGTCCAGTGCTTGTATTGTTCCATGCTACAGGCGTATAATAACAATACGTCCTCCATGCTTAGACACTACAGAGCAAAGCATGGAAACAAGCAGACACTGTTCATGGTAGGTTATGTTCAATATATATGTTCATCAATAATATATGTTCATCAATAATATATGTTTATCAATAAGTTTATTACTATATTTGTTTATCAATATATATGTTTATCCACACAATTCTACACACCAATAAAAATGTTACAGTAACATGATGTCACATAACAGTTTTATTGGTTTGATTCTGTCTTAGTGGACCGAAAGCAGGAGCTGGATGAAGCTCTGGTCATGATGCTGGTGAAGGACTCTCTCAGCCTTTTACCATTGTGGACGATAAAGAGTTCAAAGAGTTTGTGGGGAAGCTTGACCCCACATACACTCTGCCTTCCAGACAGGCTCTGAAGAAGATGGTGGAGGAGAAATATGAGGAGAAGACCAAAGCTAAGGCTCAACTGCTCATATGTTCCTTGTGAACATGTTTTTTCAAACGCTGGAGAAGTTGTCAGCGAAAAAAGAAATTGCCTGAGTCCAAAAACAGTGGAAACACTCTTGTTCCTAAATAAAACCTCTGAATTCCCATCCCCTAACTTCATGATTGTCTGAGTTACACAAGCACAACCCATCCCTGCACCTACAGTTTTCTAATGCACACCTTCTCTCTGTCCCAGAAACATTGAAACAGTGTGTGTTCTCTATTTCACCACCAGAGGTCACTGAAATGAACCTTTGAATGAATGACTCCAAGTTCATACCATCATGGAATAAATCTGTCATAAACTCTGGACACATTTATGCTTCACGATACAAGTTCAACCGTGTGAACCTGTAAATGTGAGCTGAATAAACAGCTGTTTCCCTCCTGCAGCTGCAGCTCCTACCTGTTGTGTGCAGGTGTGTCTGAGGTTTCCAGGTGATGTCCAGCAGTCTGCGCTGACGATCGATCTCTTCCTCGTACTGGACGATGGTTTTTTCAAACTCTGTGAATATTTCTTCAGCAGCAGCAGTTAGTCGCTCGCTGATAAACTCTCTCAGAGACTGAACTGAAGACATTGTTGTTTAAAGACACTCAGACTGTGAAGCTCCGACTAAAACGGAAACACGTTATGATCCCGATAAATTACCATATTTATTAAATAAAACACAATCAATCGATCAATGTAACTATCCGATTCAGTTTAAGTCTTAACTAATGATTCTAACACAATTTTAAATATTAATGAAAACCTCCGCAAACACAGGGAAAGCTAACTATTGCTAACACTGCCAGCTCCATGTTTACTTCCGGTGGTGTCTCACTGTTTAGCTCCGGTAGAAACAGACTGATTTGTTTTTGTTTCAATCAAAAAGCGACACATAAAAATTAAAACTAACTTTACTTCAACCTTGTAATATCAGCTTAGACTGAGGATATATTTTTTAATTATTCAACATATACGCTACGATACTGGAATATGTGTAAAAAAGTTAAGTCAGGTCCTCTGGACATAAATTTTTTTTGTAGAAATGTTTTGTCTTTCATCCGAAAGACTTCTTCAGCCTGAGGAGCTGTATTCAGCTCAGTCTTATAAATAGCACCTTCTCATCGTGGATCAACCAGTTTGCTGCTGACAGCCAAAACTAGCTGCTCACATTTAATTTAATCACCAACATTTAATCTGTTGGCTTTTTTACATAAATAACTTTTACCATTTGTCTTTTATAATGCCTGTGAATGTTTCTGTAGTGTCCTGTGACAACTTCTGTTGTGACTTGGCGCTGTAGAAATAAACTGAAGCATGAAGGCAACAAGTGTTGAGATACTTATATCTTGTACATATTTCTCAGGTAAAGCCACTCGTGAACAGATCAAAGCAAGACCATTCATTTGTTTAAACATTATATTTTAATTCACTGTGAGTCTTAAACCCATTCTGTAAATATATTTTGGGCCAAACAACACAGAACCTCACAAAGCTGTTTGTGTTCCAGCAATTCTTCTGAAGATAAAGTGTTTTGTGTGTTTCAGTGATATTTGGCGTTAATAAACCAAACGTGCAGTCAGAACTGGTTTAAACAACTTTTAATTCATTTGTTCCAAATTCTTTGTTTGTAATAATTTTTCACATTTTATTTTCCACATTCACGTAACTTTTATTCCTCGCAACATTTGTTAATGACTCCAAACAAAACTTTACATTAATTTTTTAAAATAAATTCAACAAAGAAATTATTTCAGTAAACAGGTTGAATAGAAGAACGTGAGAAAACATAATAGAAAGAAAACTGACAGAAATGATAAGATTTCTGCTGGCCTGGAGTTATGTAATCAATTTTATGTAATCAATTAATGTTTTGCTAGTTTTTTGATACTTTGTTAAAAAAAATATAAATATATTTTTTTCTCTCTCTTTTGATTTCTATTGTTTATTGTTTGTTTGTTTATTGTTTAAGGAAATTCTACCACTGCTGTTCATTGTTCTTTAGTTTTAGCAGGTCGCTTTCGTAAATGAGCCCATGAGGTTCAAAAGATTTACCTGACTAAATAAAGGTTGAATGAATGAATGAATGAAATTTAAACTCAAAAACTACATTACCCACAATGCCTCAGCCTTAAAGGGAAATCCAGATTGTTTCAGTTATAAGTATGTTCCTGTACTGCAGTAATAACTAAATACTTTCTGGTTCATTTTCTCCACGTTTTCTAAAAGTTAAAGCGTACGTGAGTAAATAATGTGTAACTCAGAGGGGCAGCACAGTGGATCAGTTGGTAGAGCTGCTGCCTCTCAGCAAGACGCTCGTCGGGTCAAATCCCGTCTGGAAACCTTTCTGGGTGGAGTTTCATGTTATCTCCGTGCATGCGTGAGATTTCTCCGGTTTCCTCCCACAGACCAAAAACATGCACGTTAGGTACAGTGGTAACTCTAAACTGTCTCTAGGTGAGGTGTGATGGATTGGACATGCCCTGTCCCTGTGATGAACTGAGACATGTCCAGGTGTCCTCGCCTCTCGCACAGTGACCCGTAAAGGAAGAAGCAGATAAAGATGACGGATGCTTGTAATTCAGAGGTTCTTTAATTTAATTTTGACCCCAAAATCAGAAACGGGACATGGGACCCCCCCCCACACACACACACACACACACACACAGACACACACACACACAC
>JBBPBX010105577.1:0-11566 GCA_038048925.1 Garcialebias charrua | reverse complement strand
AGTCCCCTGACAGGAACAAGCATTGCGGGGACTGTGTCTACTCTCCCAAAAACCCATGTCCACTAAAATACCTGTCAGACAAATTAGAAAGATTTCCATGTCAGAAAGCTGTTCACCTGTGGTTCAAGAGATGAGGATAGTGATCCCATCGGTTCTTCTCCTACAGTTTGGTCAGGGTGAGCAGAAACCTGTGGAGAAGACACCAAATGAGTCATTAAGATTCATTTAATATTAACTTCAAGTTAGAACACTATACAGTAACACTGTGTAAAGAGCTATGGTAAAGCTAGACAAGTTGTTTGGCAATACTATTTTAAGCAAGGTCCTACTGATTGCCAACAATATTACTCTACAGTCATCTACACACAGTCCTCAGAATGCAGTCCCCTGACAGGAACAAGCATTGCGGGGACTGTGTCTACTCTCCCAAAAACCCATGTCCACTAAAATACCTGTCAGACAAATTAGATAGATTTTCAAGTCAGAAAGCTGTTCACCTGTGGTTCAAGAGATGAGGATAGTGATCCCATCGGTTCTTCTCCTACAGTTTGGTCAGGATGAGCAGAAACCTGTGGAGAAGACACCAAATGAGTCATTAAGATTCATTTAATATTAACACCAAGTTAGAACACTATACAGTAACACTGTGTAAAGAGCTATGGTAAAGCTAGACAAGTTGTTTGGCAATACTATTTTAAGCAAGGTCCTACTGATTGCCAACAATATTACTCTACAGTCATCTACACACAGTCCTCAGAATGCAGTCCCCTGACAGGAACAAGCATTGCGGGGACTGTGTCTACTCTCCCAAAAACCCATGTCCACTAAAATACCTGTCAGACAAATTAGATAGATTTTCAAGTCAGAAAGCTGTTCACCTGTGGTTCAAGAGATGAGGATAGTGATCCCATCGGTTCTTCTCCTACAGTTTGGTCAGGATGAGCAGAAACCTGTGGAGAAGACACCAAATGAGTCATTAAGATTCATTTAATATTAACACCAAGTTAGAACACTACACAGTAACACTGTGTAAAGAGCTACGGTAAAGCTAAACAAGCCGTTTGGCAATATTATTTTAAGCAAGATCCTGCTGATTGCCAACAATATTACTCTACAGTCATCTACACACAGTCCTCAGAATGCAGTCCCCTGACAGGAACAAGCATTGCGGGGACTGTGTCTACTCTCCCAAAAACCCATGTCCACTAAAATACCTGTCAGACAAATTAGAAAGATTTCAAAGTCAGAAAGCTGTTCACCTGTGGTTCAAGAGATGAGGGTAGTGATCCCATCAGTTCTTCTCCTACAGTTTGGTCAAGATGAGCAGAAACCTGTGGAGAAGACACCAAATGAGTTATTAAGAATTATTTAATATTAACTTCAAGTTAGAACACTATACAGTAACACTGTGTAAAAAGCTATGGTAAAGCTAGACAAGTTTGGCAATACTATTTTAAAAAGTTCTTACTGATTGCCAACAATATTACTCTACAGTCATCTACACACAGTCCTCAGAATGCAGTCCCCTGACAGGAACAAGCATTGCGGGGACTGTGTCTACTCTCCCAAAAACCCATGTCCACTAAAATACCTGTCAGACAAATTAGAAAGATTTTCAAGTAAGAAAGCTGTTCACCTGTGGTTCAAGAGATGAGGGTAGTGATCCCATCGGTTCTTCTCCTACAGTTTGGTCAGGAGGAGCAGAAACCTGTGGAGAAGACACCAAATGGTCAGGGTGAGCAGAAACCTGTGTAGAAGACACCAAATGAGTCATTATAATATAATGTCAATATAACATGTTCAACTGAAGTTGTGTGTGTTTGTGTGTGTGACTGTTTTGTGGTTTTTAAGGACAGTGTTTTGTCAGGACAGCAATACGCTATACAGTAATCAGACAATCAGATAACAGCTCATTACTGTCCTGACAAAACACTGTTCTTAGAAACCACAAAACAGTCACACACACAAACACACACAATTTGAGTTGAACATGTTATATTTACATGCCTATTACATGTATATATAAGTGCATATATACATGTATATGTAAGTGCATATATACATGTATATGTAAGTGCATATATACATGTACTGTATATGCAAATGCATTTAAACATGTAAATGCATATATGTATATATACAAGAATATGCATATATGTACATATGCATAAACATATAGATGTATATATATGCATATACATATAATGTACAGATAGACATATACATGTAAATATAACATGTTCAACTGAAGTTGTGTGTGTTTGTGTGTGTGACTATTTTGTGGTTTTTAAGGACAGTGTTTTGTCAGGACAGTAATGAGCTGTTATCTGATTGATTGTCTGATTGTTTATAGCGTCTGACTGTCCAAACAAACAACTGTCCATAAAAACCATAGTACACTCCTATACACACATAATTGAACATTAAGGTTGATGAAACCACACGTAGCAAGTAATTCTGTTTAGGAACACAAGAACTAAAATGTACCTTGGTATTCGTGTTTAAAGGAAGTTGATCGTGCTTCTGGCTACCTGCGATCTCCTGACTCTGGACGTGTTCACATGACATCTGTAAGAGATCATTTATACTTATATTTAGAGGAAATTCTACATTTTGATGATAGCTGCTGTCACATGTAAACCAATAAACATTACATGATTGTTTGTTTTTGGCCAAAGTATCCATCTCACATAAAGGAAAGATAAATGGACAGAGTATTTACAAAACTCCTCTCATGATAGGTGGACTAAGATGAAATTAAAATTAGCTGAATGAAAGAAAACTATAAATTTAAAAACTGTGACTAATAATATTGAAGTCATACTTAACAATCCCTGCATTATTTATATAATTGATATCTATGTCATATACATACACACAAATATACATATATACATGTATATAAGCATATCATAAATGCATATTCATGTACTGTACAGTGTATATACATATATGCATATAAATGTATATATGCATATCAGATAGACATATACATGTAAATATAACATGTTCTACTAAAATTGTGTGTGTTTGTGTGTGTGACTGTTTTGTGGTTTTAATGGACAGTGGTTTGTTAGGACAGCAATACGCTATAATCAGACAATCAGATAACAGCTCATTACTGTCCTGACAAAACACTGTCCTTAGAAACCACAAAACAGTCACACACACAAACACACACAATTTGAGTTGAACATGTTATATTTACATGCCTATTACATGTATATATAAGTGCATATATACATGTATATGTAAGTGCATATATACATGTATATGTAAGTGCATATATACATGTACTGTATATGCAAATGCATCTAAACATGTAAATGCATATATGTATATATACAAGAATATGCATATATGTACATATGCATAAACATATAGATGTATATATGCATAAACATATACATGTATATATATGCATATACATATAATGTACAGATAGACATATACATGTAAATATAACATGTTCAACTGAAGTTGTGTGTGTTTGTGTGTGTGACCGTTTTGTGGTTTTTAAGGACAGTGTTTTGTCAGGACAGCAATACGCTATACAGTAATCAGACAATCAGATAACAGCTCATTACTGTCCTGACAAAACACTGTCCTTAGAAACCACAAAACAGTCACACACACAAACACACACAATTTGAGTTGAACATGTTATATTTACATGCCTATTACATGTATATATAAGTGCATATATACATGTATATGTAAGTGCATATATACATGTATATGTAAGTGCATATATACATGTACTGTATATGCAAATGCATTTAAACATGTAAATGCATATATGTTTATATACAAGAATATGCATATATGTACATATGCATAAACATATAGATGTATATATATATGCATATACATATAATGTACAGATAGACATATACATGTAAATATAACATGTTCAACTGAAGTTGTGTGTGTTTGTGTGTGTGACTGTTTTGTGGTTTTTAAAGACAGTGTTTTGTCAGGACAGCAATACGCTATACAGTAATCAGACAATCAGATAACAGCTCATTACTGTCCTGACAAAACACTGTCCTTAGAAACCACAAAACAGTCACACACACAAATACACACAATTTGAGTTGAACATGTTATATTTACATGCCTATTACACGTATATGTAAGTGCCTATTTACATGTATGTGTAAGTGCATATATACATGTATATTTAAGTGCATATATACATGTACTGTATTTGCAAATGCATTTAAACATGTAAATGCATATATGTATATATACAAGAATATGCATATATGTACATATGCATAAACATATAGATGTATATATGCACAAACATATATATGTATATATATGCATATACATATAATGTACAGATAGACATATACATGTAAATATAACATGTTCAACTGAAGTTGTGTGTGTTTGTGTGTGTGACCGTTTTGTGGTTTTTAAGGACAGTGTTTTGTCAGGACAGCAATACGCTATACAGTAATCAGACAATCAGATAACAGCTCATTACTGTCCTGACAAAACACTGTCCTTAGAAACCACAAAACAGTCACACACACAAACACACACAATTTGAGTTGAACATGTTATATTTACATGCCTATTACATGTATATATAAGTGCATATATACATGTATATGTAAGTGCATATATACATGTATATGTAAGTGCATATATACATGTACTGTATATGCAAATGCATCTAAACATGTAAATGCATATATGTATATATACAAGAATATGCATATATGTACATATGCATAAACATATAGATGTATATATGCATAAACATATACATGTATATATATGCATATACATATAATGTACAGATAGACATATACATGTAAATATAACATGTTCAACTGAAGTTGTGTGTGTTTGTGTGTGTGACAGTTTTGTGGTTTTTAAGGACAGTGTTTTGTCAGGACAGCAATACGCTATACAGTAATCAGACAATCAGATAACAGCTCATTACTGTCCTGACAAAACACTGTTCTTAGAAACCACAAAACAGTCACACACACAAACACACACAATTTGAGTTGAACATGTTATATTTACATGCCTATTACATGTATATATAAGTGCATATATACATGTATATGTAAGTGCATATATACATGTATATGTAAGTGCATATATACATGTACTGTATATGCAAATGCATTTAAACATGTAAATGCATATATGTATATATACAAGAATATGCATATATGTACATATGCATAAACATATAGATGTATATATATGCATATACATATAATGTACAGATAGACATATACATGTAAATATAACATGTTCAACTGAAGTTGTGTGTGTTTGTGTGTGTGACTGTTTTGTGGTTTTTAAGGACAGTGTTTTGTCAGGACAGCAATACGCTATACAGTAATCAGACAATCAGATAACAGCTCATTACTGTCCTGACAAAACACTGTCCTTAGAAACCACAAAACAGTCACACACACAAACACACACAATTTGAGTTGAACATGTTATATTTACATGCCTATTACACGTATATGTAAGTGCCTATTTACATGTATGTGTAAGTGCATATATACATGTATATTTAAGTGCATATATACATGTACTGTATTTGCAAATGCATTTAAACATGTAAATGCATATATGTATATATACAAGAATATGCATATATGTACATATGCATAAACATATAGATGTATATATGCATAAACATATACATGTATATATATGCATATACATATAATGTACAGATAGACATATACATGTAAATATAACATGTTCAACTGAAGTTGTGTGTGTTTGTGTGTGTGACTGTTTTGTGGTTTTTAAGGACAGTGTTTTGTCAGGACAGCAATACGCTATACAGTAATCAGACAATCAGATAACAGCTCATTACTGTCCTGACAAAACACTGTCCTTAGAAACCACAAAACAGTCACACACACAAACACACACAATTTGAGTTGAACATGTTATATTTACATGCCTATTACACGTATATGTAAGTGCCTATTTACATGTATGTGTAAGTGCATATATACATGTATATGTAAGTGCATATATACATGTACTGTATATGCAAATGCATTTAAACATGTAAATGCATATATGTATATATACAAGAATATGCATATATGTACATATGCATAAACATATAGATGTATATATGCATAAACATATACATGTATATATATGCATATACATATAATGTACAGATAGACATATACATGTAAATATAACATGTTCAACTGAAGTTGTGTGTGTTTGTGTGTGTGACTGTTTTGTGGTTTTTAAGGACAGTGTTTTGTCAGGACAGTAATGAGCTGTTATCTGATTGATTGTCTGATTGTTTATAGCGTCTGACTGTCCAAACAAACAACTGTCCATAAAAACCATAGTACACTCCTATACACACCTAATTGAACATTAAGGTTGATGAAACCACACGTAGCAAGTAATTCTGTTTAGGAACACAAGAACTAAAATGTACCTTGGTATTCGTGTTTAAAGGAAGTTGATCGTGCTTCTGGCTACCTGCGATCTCCTGACTCTGGACGTGTTCACATGACATCTGTAAGAGATCATTTATACTTATATTTAGAGGAAATTCTACATTTTGATGATAGCTGCTGTCACATGTAAACCAATAAACATTACATGATTGTTTGTTTTTGGCCAAAGTATCCATCTCACATAAAGGAAAGATGGATGGACAGAGTATTTACAAAACTCCTCTCATGATAGGTGGACTAAGATGAAATTAAAATTAGCTGAATGAAAGAAAACTATAAATTTAAAAACTGTGACTAATAATATTGAAGTCATACTTAACAATCCCTGCATTATTTATATAATTGATATCTATGTCATATACATACACACAAATATACATATATACATGTATATAAGCATATCATAAATGCATATTCATGTACTGTACAGTGTATATACATATATGCATATAAATGTATATATGCATATCAGATAGACATATACATGTAAATATAACATGTTCTACTAAAATTGTGTGTGTTTGTGTGTGTGACTGTTTTGTGGTTTTAATGGACAGTGGTTTGTTAGGACAGCAATACGCTATAATCAGACAATCAGATAACAGCTCATTACTGTCCTGACAAAACACTGTCCTTAGAAACCACAAAACAGTCACACACACAAACACACACAATTTGAGTTGAACATGTTATATTTACATGCCTATTACACGTATATGTAAGTGCCTATTTACATGTATGTGTAAGTGCATATATACATGTATATGTAAGTGCATATATACATGTACTGTATATGCAAATGCATTTAAACATGTAAATGCATATATGTATATATACAAGAATATGCATATATGTACATATGCATAAACATATAGATGTATATATGCATAAACATATACATGTATATATATGCATATACATATAATGTACAGATAGACATATACATGTAAATATAACATGTTCAACTGAAGTTGTGTGTGTTTGTGTGTGTGACTGTTTTGTGGTTTTTAAGGACAGTGTTTTGTCAGGACAGCAATACGCTATACAGTAATCAGACAATCAGATAACAGCTCATTACTGTCCTGACAAAACACTGTCCTTAGAAACCACAAAACAGTCACACACACAAACACACACAATTTGAGTTGAACATGTTATATTTACATGCCTATTACACGTATATGTAAGTGCCTATTTACATGTATGTGTAAGTGCATATATACATGTATATGTAAGTGCATATATACATGTACTGTATATGCAAATGCATTTAAACATGTAAATGCATATATGTATATATACAAGAATATGCATATATGTACATATGCATAAACATATAGATGTATATATGCATAAACATATACATGTATATATATGCATATACATATAATGTACAGATAGACATATACATGTAAATATAACATGTTCAACTGAAGTTGTGTGTGTTTGTGTGTGTGACTGTTTTGTGGTTTTTAAGGACAGTGTTTTGTCAGGACAGTAATGAGCTGTTATCTGATTGATTGTCTGATTGTTTATAGCGTCTGACTGTCCAAACAAACAACTGTCCATAAAAACCATAGTACACTCCTATACACACATAATTGAACATTAAGGTTGATGAAACCACACGTAGCAAGTAATTCTGTTTAGGAACACAAGAACTAAAATGTACCTTGGTATTCGTGTTTAAAGGAAGTTGATCGTGCTTCTGGCTACCTGCGATCTCCTGACTCTGGACGTGTTCACATGACATCTGTAAGAGATCATTTATACTTATATTTAGAGGAAATTCTACATTTTGATGATAGCTGCTGTCACATGTAAACCAATAAACATTACATGATTGTTTGTTTTTGGCCCAAGTATCCATCTCACATAAAGGAAAGATAAATGGACAGAGTATTTACAAAACTCCTCTCATGATAGGTGGACTAAGATGAAATTAAAATTAGCTGAATGAAAGAAAACTATAAATTTAAAAACTGTGACTAATAATATTGAAGTCATACTTAACAATCCCTGCATTATTTATATAATTGATATCTATGTCATATACATACACACAAATATACATATATACATGTATATAAGCATATCATAAATGCATATTCATGTACTGTACAGTGTATATACATATATGCATATAAATGTATATATGCATATCAGATAGACATATACATGTAAATATAACATGTTCTACTAAAATTGTGTGTGTTTGTGTGTGTGACTGTTTTGTGGTTTTAATGGACAGTGGTTTGTTAGGACAGCAATACGCTATAATCAGACAATCAGATAACAGCTCATTACTGTCCTGACAAAACACTGTCCTTAGAAACCACAAAACAGTCACACACACAAACACACACAATTTGAGTTGAACATGTTATATTTACATGCCTATTACATGTATATATAAGTGCATATATACATGTATATGTAAGTGCATATATACATGTATATGTAAGTGAATATATACATGTACTGTATATGCAAATGCATCTAAACATGTAAATGCATATATGTATATATACAAGAATATGCATATATGTACATATGCATAAACATATAGATGTATATATGCACAAACATATATATGTATATATATGCATATACATATAATGTACAGATAGACATATACATGTAAATATAACATGTTCAACTGAAGTTGTGTGTGTTTGTGTGTGTGACCGTTTTGTGGTTTTTAAGGACAGTGTTTTGTCAGGACAGCAATACGCTATACAGTAATCAGACAATCAGATAACAGCTCATTACTGTCCTGACAAAACACTGTCCTTAGAAACCACAAAACAGTCACACACACAAACACACACAATTTGAGTTGAACATGTTATATTTACATGCCTATTACATGTATATATAAGTGCATATATACATGTATATGTAAGTGCATATATACATGTATATGTAAGTGCATATATACATGTACTGTATATGCAAATGCATTTAAACATGTAAATGCATATATGTATATATACAAGAATATGCATATATGTACATATGCATAAACATATAGATGTATATATGCATAAACATATACATGTATATATATGCATATACATATAATGTACAGATAGACATATACATGTAAATATAACATGTTCAACTGAAGTTGTGTGTGTTTGTGTGTGTGACAGTTTTGTGGTTTTTAAGGACAGTGTTTTGTCAGGACAGCAATACGCTATACAGTAATCAGACAATCAGATAACAGCTCATTACTGTCCTGACAAAACACTGTTCTTAGAAACCACAAAACAGTCACACACACAAACACACACAATTTGAGTTGAACATGTTATATTTACATGCCTATTACATGTATATATAAGTGCATATATACATGTATATGTAAGTGCATATATACATGTATATGTAAGTGCATATATACATGTACTGTATATGCAAATGCATTTAAACATGTAAATGCATATATGTATATATACAAGAATATGCATATATGTACATATGCATAAACATATAGATGTATATATATGCATATACATATAATGTACAGATAGACATATACATGTAAATATAACATGTTCAACTGAAGTTGTGTGTGTTTGTGTGTGTGACTGTTTTGTGGTTTTTAAGGACAGTGTTTTGTCAGGACAGCAATACGCTATACAGTAATCAGACAATCAGATAACAGCTCATTACTGTCCTGACAAAACACTGTCCTTAGAAACCACAAAACAGTCACACACACAAACACACACAATTTGAGTTGAACATGTTATATTTACATGCCTATTACACGTATATGTAAGTGCCTATTTACATGTATGTGTAAGTGCATATATACATGTATATTTAAGTGCATATATACATGTACTGTATTTGCAAATGCATTTAAACATGTAAATGCATATATGTATATATACAAGAATATGCATATATGTACATATGCATAAACATATAGATGTATATATGCATAAACATATACATGTATATATATGCATATACATATAATGTACAGATAGACATATACATGTAAATATAACATGTTCAACTGAAGTTGTGTGTGTTTGTGTGTGTGACTGTTTTGTGGTTTTTAAGGACAGTGTTTTGTCAGGACAGCAATACGCTATACAGTAATCAGACAATCAGATAACAGCTCATTACTGTCCTGACAAAACACTGTCCTTAGAAACCACAAAACAGTCACACACACAAACACACACAATTTGAGTTGAACATGTTATATTTACATGCCTATTACACGTATATGTAAGTGCCTATTTACATGTATGTGTAAGTGCATATATACATGTATATGTAAGTGCATATATACATGTACTGTATATGCAAATGCATTTAAACATGTAAATGCATATATGTATATATACAAGAATATGCATATATGTACATATGCATAAACATATAGATGTATATATGCATAAACATATACATGTATATATATGCATATACATATAATGTACAGATAGACATATACATGTAAATATAACATGTTCAACTGAAGTTGTGTGTGTTTGTGTGTGTGACTGTTTTGTGGTTTTTAAGGACAGTGTTTTGTCAGGACAGTAATGAGCTGTTATCTGATTGATTGTCTGATTGTTTATAGCGTCTGACTGTCCAAACAAACAACTGTCCATAAAAACCATAGTACACTCCTATACACACCTAATTGAACATTAAGGTTGATGAAACCACACGTAGCAAGTAATTCTGTTTAGGAACACAAGAACTAAAATGTACCTTGGTATTCGTGTTTAAAGGAAGTTGATCGTGCTTCTGGCTACCTGCGATCTCCTGACTCTGGACGTGTTCACATGACATCTGTAAGAGATCATTTATACTTATATTTAGAGGAAATTCTACATTTTGATGATAGCTGCTGTCACATGTAAACCAATAAACATTACATGATTGTTTGTTTTTGGCCCAAGTATCCATCTCACATAAAGGAAAGATAAATGGACAGAGTATTTACAAAACTCCTCTCATGATAGGTGGACTAAGATGAAATTAAAATTAGCTGAATGAAAGAAAACTATAAATTTAAAAACTGTGACTAATAATATTGAAGTCATACTTAACAATCC
>JBBPBX010105576.1:0-11566 GCA_038048925.1 Garcialebias charrua | reverse complement strand
TCTGATCCACACACCTGTTCTCACTCTCTGATCCACACACCTGTTCTCACTCTCTGATCCACACACCTGTTCTCACTCTCTGATCCACACACCTGTTCTCACTCTCTGATCCACACACCTGTTCTCACTCTCTCGGATCCACAAACCTGTTCTCACTCTCTGATCCACACACCTGTTCTCACTCTCTGATCCACACACCTGTTCTCCCTCTCTGATCCACACACCTGTTCTCCCTCGCTGATCCACACACCTGTTCTCCCTCGCTGATCCACACACCTGTTCTCCCTCTCTGATCCACACACCTGTTCTCCTTCTCTGATCCACACAGCTGTTATCACTCTCTGATCCTCACACCTGTTCTCCCTCGCTGATCCATACACCTGTTTTCACTCTCTGATCCATACACCTGTTTTCACTCTCTGATCCACACACCTGTTCTCACTTTCTGATCCACACACCTGTTCTCACTCTCTGATCCACCAAACCTGTTCTCACTCTCTGATCCACACACCTGTTCTCACTCTCTGATCCACACACCTGTTCTCACTTCTGATCCACACACCTGTTCTCACTCTCTGATCCACAAACCTGTTCTCACTCTCTGATCCACACACCTGTTCTCACTCTCTGATCCACACACCTGTTTTCACTCTCTGATCCACACACCTGTTCTCACTCTCTGATCCACAAACCTGTTCTCACTCTCTGATCCACACACCTGTTCTCACTCTCTGATCCACACACCTGTTCTCACTCTCTGATCCACACACCTGTTCTCACTCTCTGATCCACACACCTGTTCTCACTCTCTGATCCACACACCTGTTCTCACTCTCTGATCCACACACCTGTTCTCACTCTCTGATCCACACACCTGTTCTCACTCTCTGATCCACACACCTGTTCTCACTCTCTGATCCACACACCTGTTCTCACTCTCTGATCCACACACCTGTTCTCACTCTCTGATCCACACACCTGTTCTCACTCTCTGATCCACACACCTGTTCTCACTCTCTGATCCACACACCTGTTCTCACTCTCGGATCCACAAACCTGTTCTCACTCTCTGATCCACACACCTGTTCTCACTCTCTGATCCATACACCTGTTCTCCATCTCTGATCCACACACCTGTTCTCCCTCTCTGATCCTCACACCTGTTCTCCCTCGCTGATCCATACACCTGTTTTCACTCTCTGATCCATACACCTGTTTTCACTCTCTGATCCACACACCTGTTCTCATTTTCTGATCCACACACCTGTTCTCACTCTCTGATCCACCAAACCTGTTCTCACTCTCTGATCCACACACCTGTTCTCACTCTCTGATCCACACACCTGTTCTCACTCTCTGATCCACACACCTGTTCTCACTCTCTGATCCACACACCTGTTCTCACTCTCTGATCCACACACCTGTTCTCACTCTCTGATCCACACACCTGTTTTCACTCTCTGATCCACACACCTTTTCTCACTCTCTGATCCACACACCTGTTCTCACTTTCTGATCCACACACCTGTTCTCACTCTCTGATCCACACACCTGTTCTCACTCTCTGATCCACAAACCTGTTCTCACTCTCTGATCCACAAACCTGTTCTCACTCTCTGATCCACACACCTGTTTTCACTCTCTGATCCACACACCTGTTCTCACTCTCTGATCCCCACACCTGTTCTCACTCTCTGATCCACACACCTGTTCTCACTCTCTGATCCACACACCTGTTCTCACTCTCTGATCCACACACCTGTTCTCCCTCTCTGATCCACACACCTGTTCTCACTCTCTGATCCACACACCTGTTCTCACTCTCTGATCCACACACCTGTTCTCACTCTCTGATCCACACACCTGTTCTCACTCTCTGATCCACACACCTGTTCTCACTCTCGGATCCACAAACCTGTTCTCACTCTCTGATCCACACACCTGTTCTCACTCTCTGATCCATACACCTGTTCTCCCTCTCTGATCCACACACCTGTTCTCCCTCGCTGATCCACACACCTGTTCTCCCTCTCTGATCCACACACCTGTTCTCCTTCTCTGATCCACACAGCTGTTATCACTCTCTGATCCTCAAACCTGTTCTCCCTCGCTGATCCATACACCAGTTTTCACTCTCTGATCCATACACCAGTTTTCACTCTCTGATCCACACACCTGTTCTCACTTTCTGATCCACACACCTGTTCTCACTCTCTGATCCACCAAACCTGTTCTCACTCTCTGATCCACACACCTGTTCTCACTCTCTGATCCACACACCTGTTCTCACTCTCTGATCCACACACCTGTTCTCACTCTCTGATCCACACACCTGTTCTCCCTCTCTGATCCATACACCTGTTCTCCCTCTCTGATCCACACACCTGTTCTCACTCTCTGATCCACACACCTGTTCTCACTCTCTGATCCACACACCTGTTCTCACTCTCTGATCCACACACCTGTTCTCACTCTCTGATCCAACACCTGTTCTCCATCTCTGATCCACACACCTGTTCTCCCTCGCTGATCCACACACCTGTTCTCCCTCTCTGATCCACACACCTGTTCTCCTTCTCTGATCCACACAGCTGTTATCACTCTCTGATCCTCACACCTGTTCTCACTCTCTGATCCTCACACCTGTTCTCCCTCTCTGATCCTCACACCTGTTCTCACTCTCTGATCCTCACACCTGTTCTCCCTCTCTGATCCTCACACCTGTTCTCACTCTCTGATCCTCACACCTGTTCTCACTCTCTGATCCACACACCTGTTCTCCCTCTCTGATCACACCTGTTCTCACTCTCTGATCCACACAGCTGTTATCACTCTCTGATCCACACACCTGTTCTCACTCTCTGATCCATACACCTGTTTTCCCTCTCTGATCCACACACCTGTTCTCCCTCGCTGATCCACACACCTGTTCTCCCTCTCTGATCCACACACCTGTTCTCCCTCTCTGATCCACACACCTGTTCTCCTTCTCTGATCCACACAGCTGTATTCACTCTCTTATCCTCACACCTGTTCTCCCTCTCTGATCCATACACCTGTTTTCACTCTCTGATCCACACACCTGTTCTCCCTCTCTGATCCTCACACCTGTTCTCCCTCGCTGATCCATACACCTGTTTTCACTCTCTGATCCATACACCTGTTTTCACTCTCTGATCCACACACCTGTTCTCACTTTCTGATCCACACACCTGTTCTCACTCTCTGATCCACAAACCTGTTCTCACTCTCTGATCCACACACCTGTTCTCACTCTCTGATCCACACACCTGTTCTCACTTTCTGATCCACACACCTGTTCTCACTCTCTGATCCACACACCTGTTCTCACTCTCTGATCCACACACCTGTTCTCACTCTCTGATCCACACACCTGTTCTCACTCTCTGATCCACACACCTGTTTTCACTCTCTGATCCACACACCTGTTCTCACTCTCTGATCCACACACCTGTTCTCACTCTCTGATCCACACACCTGTTCTCACTCTCTGATCCACACACCTGTTCTCACTCTCTGATCCACACACCTGTTCTCACTCTCTGATCCACACACCTGTTCTCACTCTCTGATCCACACACCTGTTCTCACTCTCTGATCCACACACCTGTTCTCACTCTCTGATCCACACACCTGTTCTCACTCTCTGATCCACACACCTGTTCTCACTCTCTGATCCACACACCTGTTCTCACTCTCTGATCCACACACCTGTTCTCACTCTCTGATCCACACACCTGTTCTCACTCTCTGATCCACACACCTGTTCTCACTCTCTGATCCACACACCTGTTCTCACTCTCTGATCCACACACCTGTTCTCACTCTCTGATCCACAAACCTGTTCTCACTCTCTGATCCACACACCTGTTCTCACTCTCTGATCCATACACCTGTTCTCCCTCTCTGATCCACACACCTGTTCTCCCTCGCTGATCCACACACCTGTTCTCCCTCTCTGATCCACACACCTGTTCTCCTTCTCTGATCCACACAGCTGTTATCACTCTCTGATCCTCAAACCTGTTCTCCCTCGCTGATCCATACACCAGTTTTCACTCTCTGATCCATACACCAGTTTTCACTCTCTGATCCACACACCTGTTCTCACTTTCTGATCCACACACCTGTTCTCACTCTCTGATCCACCAAACCTGTTCTCACTCTCTGATCCACACACCTGTTCTCACTCTCTGATCCACACACCTGTTCTCACTCTCTGATCCACACACCTGTTCTCACTCTCTGATCCACACACCTGTTCTCCCTCTCTGATCCATACACCTGTTCTCCCACGCTGATCCACACACCTGTTCTCACTCTCTGATCCACACACCTGTTCTCACTCTCGGATCCACAAACCTGTTCTCACTCTCTGATCCACACACCTGTTCTCACTCTCTGATCCATACACCTGTTCTCCCTCTCTGATCCACACACCTGTTCTCCCTCGCTGATCCACACACCTGTTCTCCCTCTCTGATCCACACACCTGTTCTCCTTCTCTGATCCACACAGCTGTTATCACTCTCTGATCCTCACACCTGTTCTCACTCTCTGATCCTCACACCTGTTCTCCCTCTCTGATCCTCACACCTGTTCTCACTCTCTGATCCTCACACCTGTTCTCCCTCTCTGATCCTCACACCTGTTCTCACTCTCTGATCCTCACACCTGTTCTCACTCTCTGATCCACACACCTGTTCTCCCTCTCTGATCCACACACCTGTTCTCCTTCTCTGATCCACACAGCTGTTATCACTCTCTGATCCACACACCTGTTCTCACTCTCTGATCCATACACCTGTTTTCCCTCTCTGATCCACACACCTGTTCTCCCTCTCTGATCCACACACCTGTTCTCCCTCTCTGATCCACACACCTGTTCTCCCTCTCTGATCCACACACCTGTTCTCCCTCGCTGATCCACACACCTGTTCTCCCTCGCTGATCCACACACCTGTTCTCCCTCTCTGATCCACACACCTGTTCTCCTTCTCTGATCCACACAGCTGTTATCACTCTCTGATCCTCACACCTGTTCTCCCTCGCTGATCCATACACCTGTTTTCACTCTCTGATCCATACACCTGTTTTCACTCTCTGATCCACACACCTGTTCTCACTCTCTGATCCACACACCTGTTCTCACTCTCTGATCCACACACCTGTTCTCACTCTCTGATCCACACACCTGTTCTCACTCTCTGATCCACACACCTGTTCTCACTCTCTGATCCACACACCTGTTCTCACTCTCTGATCCACACACCTGTTCTCACTCTCTGATCCACACACCTGTTCTCACTCTCTGATCCACACACCTGTTCTCACTCTCTGATCCACACACCTGTTCTCACTCTCTGATCCACACACCTGTTCTCACTCTCTGATCCACACACCTGTTCTCACTCTCTGATCCACACACCTGTTCTCACTCTCTGATCCACACACCTGTTCTCACTCTCTGATCCACACACCTGTTCTCACTCTCTGATCCACACACCTGTTCTCACTCTCTGATCCACACACCTGTTCTCACTCTCTGATCCACACACCTGTTCTCATTCTCTGATCCACACACCTGTTCTCACTCTCTGATCCACACACCTGTTCTCACTCTCTGATCCACACACCTGTTCTCACTCTCTGATCCACACACCTGTTCTCACTCTCTGATCCACACACCTGTTCTCACTCTCTGATCCACACACCTGTTCTCACTCTCTGATCCACACACCTGTTCTCACTCTCTGATCCACACACCTGTTCTCACTCTCTGATCCACACACCTGTTCTCACTCTCTGATCCACACACCTGTTCTCACTCTCTGATCCTCACACCTGTTCTCCCTCGCTGATCCATACACCTGTTTTCACTCTCTGATCCATACACCTGTTTTCACTCTCTGATCCACACACCTGTTCTCACTTTCTGATCCACACACCTGTTCTCACTCTCTGATCCACCAAACCTGTTCTCACTCTCTGATCCACACACCTGTTCTCACTCTCTGATCCACACACCTGTTCTCACTTTCTGATCCACACACCTGTTCTCACTCTCTGATCCACACACCTGTTCTCACTCTCTGATCCACACACCTGTTCTCACTCTCTGATCCACACACCTGTTCTCACTCTCTGATCCATACACCTGTTCTCCCTCTCTGATCCACACACCTGTTCTCCCTCTCTGATCCTCACACCTGTTCTCCCTCTCTGATCCATACACCTGTTTTCACTCTCTGATCCATACACCTGTTTTCACTCTCTGATCCACACACCTGTTCTCACTTTCTGATCCACACACCTGTTCTCACTCTCTGATCCACACACCTGTTCTCACTCTCTGATCCACACACCTGTTCTCACTCTCTGATCCACACACCTGTTCTCACTCTCTGATCCACACACCTGTTCTCACTCTCTGATCCACACACCTGTTCTCACTCTCTGATCCACACACCTGTTCTCACTCTCTGATCCACACACCTGTTCTCACTCTCTGATCCACACACCTGTTCTCACTCTCTGATCCACACACCTGTTCTCACTCTCTGATCCACACACCTGTTCTCACTCTCTGATCCACACACCTGTTCTCACTCTCTGATCCACACACCTGTTCTCACTCTCTGATCCACACACCTGTTCTCACTCTCTGATCCACACACCTGTTCTCACTCTCTGATCCACACACCTGTTCTCACTCTCTGATCCACACACCTGTTCTCACTCTCTGATCCACACACCTGTTCTCACTCTCTGATCCACACACCTGTTCTCCCTCTCTGATCCACACACCTGTTTTCCCTCTCTGATCCATACACCTGTTCTCCCTCTCTGATCCACACACCTGTTTTCACTCTCTGATCCACACACCTGTTCTCACTCTCTTATCCACACACCTGTTCTCACTCTCTGATCCACACACCTGTTCTCACTCTCTGATCCACACACCTGTTCTCACTCTGATCCACACACCTGTTCTCACTCTCTGATCCATACACCTGTTCTCCCTCTCTGATCCACACACCTGTTCTCCCTCTCTGATCCACACACCTGTTCTCCCTCTCTGATCCATACACCTGTTCTCCTTCTCTGATCCACACAGCTGTTCTCCCTCTCTGATCCTCACACCTGTTCTCCCTCGCTGATCCATACACCTGTTTTCACTCTCTGATCCATACACCTGTTTTCACTCTCTGATCCACACACCTGTTCTCATTTTCTGATCCACACACCTGTTCTCACTCTCTGATCCACCAAACCTGTTCTCACTCTCTGATCCACACACCTGTTCTCACTCTCTGATCCACACACCTGTTCTCACTCTCTGATCCACACACCTGTTCTCACTCTCTGATCCACACACCTGTTCTCACTCTCTGATCCACACACCTGTTCTCACTCTCTGATCCACACACCTGTTTTCACTCTCTGATCCACACACCTTTTCTCACTCTCTGATCCACACACCTGTTCTCACTTTCTGATCCACACACCTGTTCTCCCTCTCTGATCCACACACCTGTTCTCCCTCTCTGATCCACACACCTGTTCTCCCTCTCTGATCCACACACCTGTTCTCCTCTCTGATCCACACAGCTGTTTTCACTCTCTGATCCTCACACCTGTTCTCACTCTCTGATCCTCACACCTGTTCTCCCTCTCTGATCCTCACACCTGTTCTCACTCTCTGATCCTCACACCTGTTCTCCCTCTCTGATCCTCACACCTGTTCTCACTCTCTGATCCTCACACCTGTTCTCACTCTCTGATCCACACACCTGTTCTCCCTCTCTGATCCACACACCTGTTCTCCCTCTCTGATCCACACAGCTGTTATCACTCTCTGATCCACACACCTGTTCTCACTCTCTGATCCATACACCTGTTTTCCCTCTCTGATCCACACACCTGTTCTCCCTCGCTGATCCACACACCTGTTCTCCCTCTCTGATCCACACACCTGTTCTCCCTCTCTGATCCACACACCTGTTCTCCTTCTCTGATCCACACAGCTGTATTCACTCTCTTATCCTCACACCTGTTCTCCCTCTCTGATCCATACACCTGTTTTCACTCTCTGATCCACACACCTGTTCTCCCTCTCTGATCCTCACACCTGTTCTCCCTCGCTGATCCATACACCTGTTTTCACTCTCTGATCCATACACCTGTTTTCACTCTCTGATCCACACACCTGTTCTCACTTTCTGATCCACACACCTGTTCTCACTCTCTGATCCACACACCTGTTCTCACTCTCTGATCCACACACCTGTTCTCACTCTCTGATCCACACACCTGTTCTCACTCTCTGATCCACACACCTGTTCTCACTCTCTGATCCACACACCTGTTCTCACTCTCTGATCCACACACCTGTTCTCACTCTCTGATCCACACACCTGTTCTCACTCTCTGATCCACACACCTGTTCTCACTCTCTGATCCACACACCTGTTCTCACTCTCTGATCCACACACCTGTTCTCACTCTCTGATCCACACACCTGTTCTCACTCTCGGATCCACAAACCTGTTCTCACTCTCTGATCCACAAACCTGTTCTCACTCTCTGATCCACACACCTGTTTTCACTCTCTGATCCACACACCTGTTCTCCTTCTCTGATCCACACAGCTGTTCTCCCTCTCTGATCCTCACACCTGTTCTCCCTCGCTGATCCATACACCTGTTTTCACTCTCTGATCCATACACCTGTTTTCACTCTCTGATCCACACACCTGTTCTCACTTTTCTGATCCACACACCTGTTCTCACTCTCTGATCCACCAAACCTGTTCTCACTCTCTGATCCACACACCTGTTTTCACTCTCTGATCCACACACCTGTTCTCACTCTCTGATCCACACACCTGTTCTCACTCTCTGATCCACACACCTGTTCTCACTCTCTGATCCACACACCTGTTCTCACTCTCGGATCCACAAACCTGTTCTCACTCTCTGATCCACAAACCTGTTCTCACTCTCTGATCCACACACCTGTTTTCACTCTCTGATCCACACACCTGTTCTCACTCTCTGATCCACACACCTGTTCTCACTCTCTGATCCACACACCTGTTCTCACTCTCTGATCCACACACCTGTTCTCACTCTCTGATCCACACACCTGTTCTCCCTCTCTGATCCACACACCTGTTCTCCCTCTCTGATCCACACACCTGTTCTCACTCTCTGATCCACACACCTGTTCTCACTCTCTGATCCACACCTGTTCTCACTCTCTGATCCACACACCTGTTCTCACTCTCTGATCCAACACCTGTTCTCCCTCTCTGATCCACACACCTGTTCTCCCTCTCTGATCCACACACCTGTTCTCCCTCTCTGATCCACACACCTGTTCTCCCTCTCTGATCCACACACCTGTTCTCCTTCTCTGATCCACACAGCTGTATTCACTCTCTTATCCTCACACCTGTTCTCCCTCTCTGATCCATACACCTGTTTTCACTCTCTGATCCACACACCTGTTCTCCCTCTCTGATCCTCACACCTGTTCTCCCTCGCTGATCCATACACCTGTTTTCACTCTCTGATCCATACACCTGTTTTCACTCTCTGATCCACACACCTGTTCTCACTTTCTGATCCACACACCTGTTCTCACTCTCTGATCCACCAAACCTGTTCTCACTCTCTGATCCACACACCTGTTCTCACTCTCTGATCCACACACCTGTTCTCACTCTCTAATCCACACACCTGTTCTCACTCTCTGATCCACACACCTGTTCTCACTCTCTGATCCACACACCTGTTCTCACTCTCTGATCCACACACCTGTTCTCACTCTCTGATCCACACACCTGTTCTCACTCTCTGATCCACACACCTGTTCTCACTCTCTAATCCACACACCTGGTCTCACTCTCTGATCCACACACCTGTTCTCACTCTCTGATCCACACACCTGTTCTCACTCTCTAATCCACACACCTGGTCTCACTCTCTGATCCACACACCTGTTCTCACTCTCTGATCCACACACCTGTTCTCACTCTCTGATCCACACACCTGTTCTCACTCTCTGATCCACACACCTGTTCTCACTCTCTGATCCACACACCTGTTCTCACTCTCTGATCCACACACCTGTTCTCACTCTCTGATCCACACACCTGTTCTCACTCTCTGATCCACACACCTGTTCTCACTCTCTGATCCACACACCTGTTCTCACTCTCTGATCCACACACCTGTTCTCACTCTCTGATCCACACACCTGTTTTCACTCTCTGATCCACACACCTGTTCTCACTCTCTGATCCACACCTGTTTTCACTCTCTGATCCACACACCTGTTCTCACTCTCTGATCCACACCTGTTCTCACTCTCTGATCCACACCTGTTCTCACTCTCTGATCCACACACCTGTTCTCCCTCTCTGATCCACACACCTGTTCTCTCTCTGATCCACACACCTGTGGTCTGAAGTTTGTTGCATCATTTGTTTTCTGCTGTGTCATGTTCATTCTCTGCTTGTGCACAGTTTCTTGTTGGTTCTTCTCACCCACACGACAGAAAGCTGCATCTGCAGCAGAGACATGATGGACATGAAGCTGTACCTCTGGTTCTGCCGGCTCTGAAGACGATCTGTCCATAACTGATGTCTTCTGTCCTCACTGCAGAGTAAAGTACAGCCGTGTCGATCTCTGGAACAGACAAGAGTTCACTGCAGGTTCTGCTGCACATTTCACCAGATAGAAAAAGATTAGTCAGAGAAATGAGGTCGTTCTTTCCAAGAAGCATCTTGAAAACTCTTTTTAGAATGTTTTAGGTGTCACCAACGTTTAAAAACTTCTGTTTCTTCTACTTCTGCTGCTAAAGTGGAACATCTAAAAATATCTGTACGTGTAACGTTGGTTGTTTGACTGAAACTGAAAAACTGACACAGACACACTCACTTCTGCTAAAACTGTTAAAAACTGTCACGATACGCCCGGCCACTTTATCACCATCAAACCAAATGGACATGGAAACATCACAGTCCAGGCCTTCACCCTGTGAAAGTCCTCTATGTCCACCACAATAGCTGGTCCTGGACCAGCTTACGTAGCTGACTAAAATCACAATTCATAAATTCCGCTCATTCTCAATCAGTTCATCTGGACAATTTCTTTTTAGTAGAAACGTTTCACCCTCACTCCAGAGGGCTTCGTCAGTCAGAGCAGTCCAAAGCAAACTGAAGCTACCCCACCAAGTAAACAACTTAAGTGGACCAACCAATTCATAAATTCTTTGTGTCAACAAGAAACTAAACATTCATTAAAGTTTTAGTCAAAGTCAAAGTCAACTTTATTGTCAGAACTGCAATATGTACAGGACATACACAGGATTGAAATTGCGTTTCTCTGTGTTAATTATTTTTTATATATGAATGTTTCATTTAAATTATTATTTTATTTATGAATGTTTCTGTTAAATTATTTTTTATATATGAATGTTTATATGAATGTTTCTGTTAAATTATTATTTTATATATGAAAGTTTCTGTTAAATTATT
>JBBPBX010105575.1:0-11566 GCA_038048925.1 Garcialebias charrua | reverse complement strand
ATAAGAACCTCTGCCAGACAAGCCTTCAGCGCCGGGACATTATCAAGCTATGGTAAAGTGTATGATCAGTCACCAGTCTGTTTGAAACCCTGTTTGTATCTGAAGAATGTTTTGATCTCCTACAGAGATATTCTTCTCTAACTCAGACGACCTGTTCCTCTCTCTCAGCCAAACACTCACCTTGCTTCTCCGCTCTGGACCGGCTGAAACCTTGGAACTCCTGGGACCTCTCTGGACTAAACTACAAGAAACACAGCAGTAAGAACAAGAGCCTCATCATCATTAATCCATTGCTTCTAAAGACAATTCTGGATACTCACCTTGTCCCTGCCTTCTCTTTTTTTCAGTCTGGAGGATCTTGACCTGCAGCAACAAAATAAATTATTATTTTATAACTCCTGACTCTGTTCCTTCTTCTCAGTCAGCCACTTGGGGTCTACATGTCTAAAAATATGACAGAATGTCCCGGCCAAACAGACCCTCAAGGCATGACTGGGGAGGGACAGATCCAGCATTTTATCCAAGCTCAGAATAGACGCATAGAAAATCAGGAACAAGCTTTACAACGTATTTTTTCTCAGCAAGAAGCATCGCAAAACCACTTTCAGGAGCTTGGAAGCATGATTCATGCCTTACAACAACAAGTGGCGGCTCTTGTTCCCACGGCCCCGGTCCAGACCTCTCCAACTTCTCACCAGCCGGCAACCTCCACCTCAGCCCCCCTGAATGTTCAGACTCTTCGGGAACCAGACATCCGCCCCTCTGAGTTTTTTGAAGGTAACGCCAGCAAGTGTGGCGGTTTTTTGTTACAATGTAACCTAGCATTTAGCCGAGCACCGCTAACCTACACATCTAATGCTTCCCGTATCACCTATGTCGTCACCGCACTCAAGGGTGAAGCGCTTCAGTGGGCTCGCGCTTACCTGCAGAAACGTGACATGCAGTTCTTAACTTTTTCCACCTTTCTCGAGGAGTTTCAGCGTGTGTTTGATCATCCATTACAGCAAGAGGAGGCAACTAAAAAGATGTTCAGACTACGCCAAGGAGGCAGGTCCGTCGCCGAATTCGCCACCCACTTCCGCATTTTGGCGGAGGATTCCGACTGGGGTGAGGTCGCGCTAAAAGGCGCATTCATTAATGCCTTAAATAAACGAATCAAGGACCAAATAGCTACCAGAGAAGCACCAGCAAGCCTAGATGATCTGATCACGCTCGCCATTAGGGTGGATAATTGTTTTCGTGAAAATACGTCGGAGGACTACAATTCCCATGCATCCCCCGAAACCGGAAGTGCTCGTTCCGCACCGATAACTGCTCCGTCGGCTCCTGAACCGATGCAGATTGGGAGAACCAGACTCTCCCCAGAAGAGCGCCAGAGACGCATTGACCACAACGAGTGCCTCTATTGTGGTAGGAGGGGCCACATTGCTGCTACATGTCGCCTACGTTTAAACGAGAGAGCTCACCAGTAAACCAGGAGATTCTGGTGGGTATTTCTTCATTTTCTCCTGGCAATAATTTGTGTTTACCTGCAATCCTGTGCATTAACTCAACCAATTTTCCTGTCCAGGCTCTGGTTGATTCTGGGGCGGAGCAGAACCTGATCAGTAGGGATCTGACTGAGAAGCTACGGATACCTACCACAGCGCTTAATCCTGCTATCTCTGTGGCTGCCCTTACTGGACAAACTATCTCCTGTATTTCACAAAAAACAATAAAGTTCAAGTTCATAGTTTCTGGCAATCATCATGAGCAGGGTGAGTTTTTTGTTTTTGATTCTACCAAATCCCAACTGATTTTGGGTTATCCATGGTTAAAGAGACACAATCCACTCATTAACTGGTCTGAAAATAGAGTAGAAAAATGGGGAGACAACTGTTCCAGAGAGTGTTTACGTTCTGCCGTTTCTCCTGGGGTTTTTGACAAACAAGCAATTGAAGAGATCAACCTTTCTAATGTCCCCTCTGTTTACCATACTTTTGCTCCAGTCTTTAGCAAACAACAAGCTCTTTCATTACCCCCTCACAGACCATATGACTGTTCCATAGACCTCCTTCCGGGTGCTCCGCTACCCTCGAGTAGATTATATAATCTGTCCGGACCTGAGAGGGAGACTATGAGACAGTACATTGACGAGTCCCTTAAATCTGGCATCATTAGGCCGTCAACCTCTCATGTGGGGTCGGGAATCTTTTTTGTTACAAATAATAATAATAATAATAATAATTGTCTAATCTTGTCATCTGCGTATGTTTCCCATACACAGACGAAATTCGTCTCTGCATTTAACCCAACCACCTACCAGGCGGTGCAGTGAGCAGCCATAGAAGGCGCTCGGGGAGCTGGAGAAATAGGTGTGCACTCATAGACACCCCAAGATGTAAAGACAAGACGTTACGACCATGCATTGATTTCAGGGGTTTAAACCAAATCACTGTTAAAAATAAATACCCATTATCCCTTATGGACTCTATGTTTGAGCAACTGCAGGATACTGTCATTTTCACAAAATTGGACCTTCGTAACGCCTATCATCTGGTGAGGATCAAAGAGGGGGATGAGCGGAAGACTGCGTTCAAGACCCCTCTAGGCCATTTTGAATATCTAGTCATGCCGTTTGGATTAACTAATGCCCCTGCAGTGTTTCAAGCACTAATCAACGATGTATTAAGAGACTTCCTTAATGTGTTTGTGTTTGTGTATCTGGACGATATCCTCATTTACTCAAAGGATAAGGATCTACACCCAAAACACGTAGAAGCTGTACTTCAGAGGTTGTTGGAAAATCAACTTTTTGTTAAGGCGGAGAAATGCGAGTTCCATGTGTCTACTGTGTTTTTTCTTGGCTTTATTTTTGAGAGAGGACAGGTTCGTTCTGATCCCGACAAGATCAAGGCTGTTACGGACTGGCCTACTCCCCTTGATCGAAAACAGTTACAACGGTTCCTGGGTTTTGCCAATTTTTATCGGCGGTTCATCAAGAATTATAGCCAAGTTGCATCGCCACTTACTCAGCTCACCTCAACTCTGCATAAATTCGCCTGGACCCCAGCAGCAGAAATGGCCTTCCTAGAACTAAAACGACGCTTCTCTTCAGCTCCCGTTCTTGCCCACCCTGATCCACACAGACAATTTGTTGTGGAAGTGGATGCCTCTGACTCGGGTGTGGGGGCTGTGTTATCCCAGCGGGCAGCTGACGATGGGAAGCTTCACCCCTGCGCCTTCTTTTCCCGTCGTCTTTCTGCTGCTGAACGCAATTATGACGTCGGTAACAGAGAGTTGCTGGCCATAAAGTTGGCTCTCGAGGAGTGGAGACATTGGTTGGAGGGTGCAGAAATACCATTTGTTATTTTTACTGATCATAAGAACTTGGCATACATTCAGGGTGCTAAGAGATTAAATGCACGACAAGCCAGATGGTCTCTTTTCTTCGCCAGATTCAACTTTTCTATCACTTACATCCCGGGTACTCGCAACATTAAACCGGACGCCCTATCCCGCCAGTTCTCTTCATCCGAAACTTCTGATTCTCCTGTGGATATTTTGCCTACATCCTGCACAGTTGGAGCCATGACCTGGACCATTGAGAATGACATTCAAGAAGCACAACGACTCGAGCCGGGCCCCGGTACGGGCCCTCCAGGAAGACTTTTTGTCCCTGCTTCTATGGTTGGTAAGGTGTTGCATTGGCTTCACACAGCAAAATTCACATGTCATCCTGGTATCACACGCATGTTACACCTCACTAAAGAACATTTTTGGTGGCCCACGATGTCTAAAGACGTGAGGGAGTTTGTTTTTGCCTGTCCAACATGTGCTTGTAACAAACATAATACCAAACCCCCTGCAGGTCTCCTCATGCCTCTACCTTCCCCTGGTTGTCCATGGTCCCACATCGCCTTGGATTTTGTCACCGGTCTTCCTCTATCAGAAGGTAACTCTGTCGTTTGCACTGTGGTTGACAGATTCTCTAAAGCCGCTCACTTCATCCCTCTGACCAAGCTGCCTTCCGCATTTGAAACGGCACAGTTGGTGGTGAACCATGTTTTCCGTCTGCACGGTATTCCGCTTGATATTGTGTCTGATAGGGGGCCACAATTCGTCTCTCAAGTGTGGAAGGCATTTTGTGATGCTTTGGGTGCCACCTCCAGCTTGTCGTCTGGCTATCACCCCCAATCCAATGGCCAAACAGAGAGATGCAACCAGGACTTGGAGGCTGCATTACGGTGCGTGATTGATAATAACCCATCTTCTTGGAGCCGGTACCTACCCTGGATCGAGTATGCCCATAACTCTCAGATCTCCTTGGCAACTGTTTTTTCTCCTTTTGAAGCATCATTGGGTTACTCTCCCCCACTTTTTCCCTCTCAGGACTTGGACGTTTCTGTCCCGTCGATTCAGCGCCATGTCACACGGTGCCGCCGAGTTTGGCGCCAGGCCAGAAAGGTGTTGCTCAGGACAGCATCACAAACTAAGAGGTTTGCTGACAGACACCGCTCGACTGCTCCGAATTACCGGGTGGGTGAGAAGGTATGGCTCTCTACTAAAGACATCTCTCTCAAGGATACACCCAGAAAACTTGCCCCCAGGTACATCGGACCGTTTCCCATTACGAGGATTATCAACCCTTCGGCCGTACGCCTGCAACTCCCGTCGTCTATGAAGATTCACCCAACATTCCATGTTTCTCTCATAAAGCCTGTTGTTGACAGTCCCCTGGTCCCTCTGTCCACGCCTCCCCCGCCCCCCCGCCTGATCGACAACTCGCCGGCGTTTACGGTCCGGCGTCTTCTGGATGTCCGGCGGAGGGGCAGGGGGTTCCAGTACTTGGTGGACTGGGAAGGTTATGGTCCTGAGGAACGTTCTTGGGTCCCCAGGGCTCACATTTTGGATCCTGGGTTGATTTCCTCTTTTTATAGGGCTCACCCTGAAAAGAGGATGGGATCGCCGAGGGGCGATTCTTGAGGGGGGGTTCTGTAGGGGTTCTAGGTCCACCAGCCATTCTCTCTCCAATCAGCGGCAACCAGCCACACCTGTTCCTGGTTTGGAGGACTACTCTGCCTGGGTATAAGAACCTCTGCCAGACATGCCTTCAGCGCCGGGACATTATCAAGCTATGGTAAAGTGTATGATCAGTCACCAGTCTGTTTGAAACCCTGTTTGTATCCGAAGAATGTTTTGATCTCCTACAGAGATATTCTTCTCTAACTCAGACGACCTGTTCCTCTCTCTCAGCCAAACACTCACCTTGCTTCTCCGCTCTGGACCGGCTTAAACCTTGGAACTCCTGGGATCTCTCTGGACTAAACTACAAGAAACATAGCAGTAAGAACAAGAGCCTCATCATCATTAATCCATTGCTTCTAAAGACAATTCTGGATACTCACCTTGTCCTTGCCTTCTCTTTTTTTTCAGTCTGGAGGATCTTGACCTACAACTACAAAATAAATTATTATTTTATAACTCCTGACTCTGTTCCTTCTTCTCAGTCAGCCACTTGGGGTCTACATGTCTAAAAATATGACAGGGAGAGGGGAAACCCTTCCAATAGACATCTCCTAGGCAAAACATAAACACCAAGGGGTACCCCTGTGAATTTTGTTACTATTTGGTTTGGGACAAAGCAACCAAAGCCTTAATCTCTCAGCCAGTCCCTTTCAGAGGCCAGGCTGAAAGTTGCCATAACCCTGGACGTGGGTGTAGAAGTTGCCCACATGCCTGAGTCAGCAGGTCCCTGTGAGAAGGCAATTGCCATGGTATCCCTGATAGCATTAAGATCAGCTCCGGGAACCACGTCTTCTGTGGCCATCTGGGGGTTATGAGAATCAGGGAGAGGGCTCCCTGGCGTACCCGTTCCAATGTCGCCCCGATCAGAGGGACAGATGGAAAGGCATAGTAGAGCACCCCTGTAGGCCAATCATGTGCCAGAGCATCCATACCCAATGGAGCGTCTGCTTCCCTCAAGGAGAAGTAGAGGTCACAGTGTGAGCTGGCCTTGCAAGCGAGCAGGTCGACCGAGGCTCTCCCAAATCGTGACCAGACCTGTTCCACAATCCGTGGGTTCAGGCTCCATTCTGATGCCAAAAGAGGTCCTCTAGAGAGGGCGTCTGCTCCATAATTTAGTTCACCAGGGACATGAGTCGCCCTAAGAGACAAGATTCTTGGATCACACCATGTGAGCAATGAGACCTTTGTTGAAGAAGTATTTCAATGACAGGAATACGGCCAGCAACTCCAGGAAGTTGATATGTAATCTCGCTTCCTGCTCATTTCAAAGGCCGCGGGCGTTCTGATTTCTACAGATCGCCCCCCATCCTGTTTTTGAGGCGTCCGTCGTGATGACCACACGAGATGACACCCTTCCCAGTGAGACCCCTTCCGTGAAAACAGACAAATCTCTCCAGGGTTCCAGGGCCTTCAGGCACTCTGAATCTATCCTAACCTTTCCTGCTTGATTAGGCAGGTCAGGTTGTATTCGTTGGTTTAGCCATACTTGTATGGGCCGCATTTTCAGTAATGTGTGTGGCACACAGGGAATGGCTGCCGCCAAGAGGCCTAAAAGGCGTTGGCAGGTTTTCACAGGAACCCGTTGGTCCAGTTTAAATCTCTCCAGGCAACGGCGAATGGAGTAAACTCGTTCCTTCGAGAGTCATGCCCTGTACCGGACAGTGTCGATCTGTACTCCCAGAAACACGGTAACCCGTGATGGAGTCAAATCGCTCTTCTGTAGGTTTATGACAAAACCGAGAGATTCCAAGTGAGATATCACCTTATAGGAGTGTGACTGGGCCTGCTTTCTGCTTTCAGCCAGAATCAGCAGGTCATCCAAGTAACTGATGACCCTGAGTCCTTGATTCCTGAGAGGGGTCAGGACTGCATCCAGACATTTAGTAAATGTACGCGGAGCAGTCTTTAAACCGAAGGGTAAAGCTTTGAATTCATAAGCGTTTCCCTCTAACGCAAAGCCGAGGACCTTTCTGTGCTTCCTCCATACGCCTATATGAAAAATAGGCATCTTTTAAATCCACTGTACACGCGTAGTCTCCAGGTCTCACAGACTGGAGAACTTACCGCAGTGTAAGCATCTTGAACTTAAATGTTTTAATCTTTTTGTTGAGAGTCCTGAGATCCAGAATCGGTCTCAGGGAATGATCCTTTTTGGGCACCAGGAAGTACTTGCTGTAGTGACCAGAGCGTAGTTTGCGTCCTGGGACTAAACTAATCACTCCCTTTTGCAGCATCGTCGAAACTTCCTCCCTCAGCACGTGTACACGTGTAGGGTTGATCTTAGATTGCAGCACCCCTGTGTTGTGGGGCGGTCTTTTTGAGAACTGCAACTTGAGCCCATGACATATCGTTGTCATGACCCAATCATTTGATAGACACGCCTTCCAGGCCTGCGCATGCGCGCTGAGCCTGTAGGGCATGTTGAGTTGCTGCTTGTCGTGTTTTAGCACCGAAGGGATGACCTTTGACCCCTCTTGAGCTTTTTCGAGCAGGCTGGTCGGCCCAACAGAAGATATCGCGAGATCTGATCGTCTCTGGCAGAGCTCGTGTATCTTGCCGCGGTTCATAGATTGACCACATGGTTTGATTATAAAAATGGGACTCGAGTCAAGAACCAGGGCAGTCTGTGCTTTGGTACTTTTATTTTTGTACATGTCTGAAACAGTGTTTGTTTTGTTTACACATGCAATATGCGAGTCATGTTTGGTGCGTGCACAAAGGCCAAGAAGCAGTATTCCAGGAAAATAGCTCACCGCTTCAAGGACAGCAAGGATACACAGAGTCTGTGGCAGGGGATACAGACCATCACAAACTACAAACCATCCCCACAGACCTGTGACATCACAACCTCTACGCTGAATGAACTGAATGACTTCTTTGCTCGGTTTGAGGCATGTAACAGCACACCTGCACAAAAACTCACCCCCTCTCCCGATGACCAGGTGCTAGCGCTGTCCTCAGACAGCGTGAGGCGATCATTCATCAAGATCAACGCCCGGAAAGCTTCTGGTCCTGACATTATACCTGGTTGTGTGCTGAAGGACTGTGCAGGAGAACTTGCAACGGTCTTCACGGACATCTTTAGGGCAGTCTGTGCTTTGGTACTTTTATTTTTGTACATGTCTGAAACAGTGTTTGTTTTGTTTACACATGCAATATGCGAGTCATGTTTGGTGCGTGCACAAAGGCCAAGAAGCAGTATTCCAGGAAAATAGCTCACCGCTTCAAGGACAGCAAGGATACACAGAGTCTGTGGCAGGGGATACAGACCATCACAAACTACAAACCATCCCCACAGACCTGTGACATCACAACCTCTACGCTGAATGAACTGAATGACTTCTTTGCTCGGTTTGAGGCATGTAACAGCACACCTGCACAAAAACTCACCCCCTCTCCCGATGACCAGGTGCTAGCGCTGTCCTCAGACAGCGTGAGGCGATCATTCATCAAGATCAACGCCCGGAAAGCTTCTGGTCCTGACATTATACCTGGTTGTGTGCTGAAGGACTGTGCAGGAGAACTTACAACGGTCTTCACGGACATCTTTAACATCTCGCTGAGTCAGGCCATCGTCCCCACCTGTTTCAAAGCCACCACCATCATCCCTGTCACAAAGAAGGCAACACCCTTCTGCCTTAATGACTATCGTCCAGTAGCACTCACCCCCATCCTGATGAAGTGCTTCGAACGGCTAGTCATGAAAAGCATCACATCTGTCCTCCCTGCCTCCCTGGATCCCTTCCTATTTGCATATCGGTCTAATTTATAGCACTTTGAGATTTTTATTAATGAAAAGTGCATTATAAATGAAATTCATTATTACTATTATTATTATTAATTGCTCAACCGACGATGCCATCTCCTCTGCCTTCCACACAGCTCTCACACATCTGGACATGAAAGACTCCTATGTCAGAATGTTGTTCATCGACTTCAGCTCAGCATTCAACACCATCATCCCCCAACAGCTTAACTGTCCTTAAACTGGACAGTCTGGGGCTGAACACCTCAATGTGTAACTGGCTGCTAGACTTCCTGACCGGGAGACCACAGGCAGTACGGGTCGGGAATAACACATCCAGCACCATCACATTGAATACAGGAGCCCCACAAGGATGTGTGCTGAGCCCCCTTCTATTCACCCTGCTAACACACGACTGCACACCATCATACAGCTCCAACCACTTCATCAAGTTTGCGGACGACACAACAGTGGTGGGTCTCATCAGCAACAACGATGAGACGGACTACAGGAACGAGGTGAGCCGCCTGGCCTTGTGGTGCGGACACAACAATCTCACTCTCAACGTGGAGAAGACAAAGGAGATTGTTGTGGACTTCAGGAAGAGGGATGCCCAACATGCCCCTCTGACCATCAACAGCACCACAGTGGAGAGAGTGGACAGCACCAAGTTCCTGGGAGTGCACGTCTCAGAGGACCTGTCCTGGAGCAGGAACACTGCATCACTGGTCAAGAAGGCTCACCAGCGCCTCTACTTTCTCCGCAAGCTGAAAAGGGCTGGAGCTTCAACCCCCATCATGTGCACCTTCTACAGAGGTGCCATAGAAAGTGTCCTGACCAGCTGCATCACTGTGTGGTTTGGTGCATGTACTGCATCCTGCCGCAAGAGCCTCCAGCGCATCGTGAGAGCAGCTGAGAAGATTGTCGGCACCTCCTTCCCCTCACTACAGGACTTACACAGCAACCGCCTCACTCGGAAAGCTCTCTGCATGGCAGGTGATCCCACACACCCACTACACAGCTGCTTCAGCCTGTTGCCTTCAGGGAGGAGACTGAGGAGTCTCCAGGCTCGAACCAGCAGACTAAATGACAGCTCTGTTCATCAGGCAGTCAGGATGCTTAACTCTCTGCCTGCTCTGCCCTCCCTCCCACTTGTACTGCCTTAATCACAAAAAACTTTCACACATTACCACATAACACAAAGATTTTAACACTGGACTCTGTGTCATCAAAACGGGTTATTCACTCAACTCACGGTCATGTGCTCATTCAGTTTGCACTACTTCTTATATTCGCACTAATGTTTGCATTACATTACTGCCTATAGTCATACTACTGTTTACATTCACTGTTTACATTTATTACTACTGTTTTCATTCAATACTACTGTTTACATTTATTACTACTGTTTACATTTACACTACTTTTTATATCTACACTACTGCTGATATATATATTTTTTACTAGCCTTATTGCATATGCCACTTTACCTCTATACCAATATCAACTACCTCATACATATACTGTGTACATAAACTTCATATGCTGCTTTGTCACTCTATTACAAATGTCAATGCCAGAACTTTCATTTTATTTTATAGATATACTTTTTACACTTTTATACTACTATGCAAAAAACTCAGGACAGTATTACACTTTTGTTATTTCATTTTATGCTTATGTTTATTAAATGTTTAGTGTTTTAGTGTTGGTGTAACTTTTCATACTTTCATACTACTACTATGCAAAAACTACTATGCAAAAACTCAGGACAGTATTACACTTTTATTATTTCATTTTATGCTTATGTTTATTAAATGTTTTAGTGTTTTAGTGTTTAAATGTTTACTGTTGCACCGAGGGACAGAGAGAAATGCAATTTCAATCCTGTGTATGTCCTGTACATATTGCAGTTTTGACAATAAAGTTGACTTTGACTTTGACTTTGACATGCCACTAGCTCCTCAAAGTTTTTTACAAGGGGAGACTGGGCTCAAAAGGTTAGGTTCCCGTACCACGTGGGCGGGCAAACCTGTAAAATTATCAGTTCGTCCTGCTTCATCAGGTCCGAGTCTGCTTTCCACACGGGGTCACTGAAGAGGTCCTCGGCCGGTACTGGAAAGTCTCACTGTCACCAGCGGGTCTCTTCTATGGGAGGCCACGTGTGTCTCCTTTTGGGAGTGCAAAGCTTTTTCTCGGCAACCCCTCGCGGAGGGCTTCCGCCTGTTTGCGTCTTTGTTCCAGCCTGGCTTGGACACGTTCCAGGGCTCCCCCGAAGAGTCCCGTCGACTCGATCGGGTGCTGGAGGAAAGTGGACCTCTGGTTTTCCGGGAGGTCCGACAGATTTAGCCAAAGATGGCGTTGGGCAACAACTATTTCCGCCATTGCTTTGCCTTGGGAAATGGCTATTGTCCCCATCATGTGGAGCACGAGGTCAGAGGCACGGCGGGCCTCCTCCATGGCCTCCGTTGCGGCCTGCTCGTCTTTTGTTACCTGGATATCCTGCAGTTTTTCTGCCAGGTACGCCTGCACCATGGTCGATGCATTCATTGCGCGAGCCGCGAGGCCCTGGGCCTTGTAGCACTTCTCGAGTTGTTTCTTTGAAGTGCGGCAGGCCCTGCTGGGTAGCGCTGGTTTTGTCCCCGTGGCTGTGGGAGCCAAGTGAGCCGCCAGAGTCTCCTCTATCAGGGGTGCGCTGGCGAGGCCCACTGTCTCCATTCCCGCAACATCAAGGAGTCGGGATAATGGCAGCATGATGGAAGCTCCGGGTTCCGCCCAGGAGCGTTTGAGCCCCATGAGGAAGTCCGGAAAAAT